>JAPKLY010003065.1:0-20695 GCA_026898435.1 Prunella vulgaris | reverse complement strand
AGGAACGTAAAAAATCATTCCGACCCAACTCCGTCAAAAAAATACTAGTGCAAGTGATATTTTTAATAAATTTAGATAAATATCCGACTTTTTAAAATACTAGTTATTTTACTAGTAAAAATAAAAAAGATAACGTCAATCAAAATTTTTACATATGCATAGTATTTTTTAGGTAAAAATAATCTAAGAAGTAGTTCCGATCAAACTACGTCACAAAAAAATTACTAAATATGCTATTTCTAAAAAAATTGACAGGACTCCGACCAATTTTCGACCTTTCAAGATTACTTATTTAATCCTTAAAAATTAATAAAGATAACATTAGTTGTAAACATGTATCTTTTAAATTTTTTCTAGATTAAAGGAACGTAAAAAATCATTCCGACCCAACTCCGTCAAAAAATACTGTTGCAAATGCTATTTTTAATAAATTTAGATAAATATACGACTTTTCAAAATACTATTTATTTTACTAGTAAAAATTAAAAAAATAACGTCAATAAATTTTTTTACATATGCATAGTATTTTTTAGGTAAAAATAATCTAAGAAGTAGTCTCGATCAAACTCCGTCACAATTTTTTTTTACTAAATATGCTATTTTTAAAAAAATTGACCAGACTCCGACCAGTTTCCGAACTTTCAAGATTACTTATTTAATCCTTAAAAATTAAAAAAGATAACGTTAGTCGTAATAATGTATCTTTTAAATTTTTTCTAGATAAAAGGAAAGTAAAAAATCATTCCGACCCAACTCCGTAAAAAAAATACTAGTGCAAGTGATATTTTTAATAAATTTAGATAAATATCCGAATTTTCAAAATATTAGTTATTTTACTAGTAAAAATTAAAAAATAACGTCAATCAAATTACTAAATATGCTATTTCAAAAAAAATTGACAGGACTCCGACCAGTTTTCGACCTTTCAAGATTATTTATTTAATCCTTAAAAATGAATAAAGATAACGTTAGTCGTAAACATGTATCTTTTAAATTTTTTCTAGACTAAAGGAACGTAAAAAATCATTCCGACCCAACTCCGTCAAAAAAATACTGTTGCAAGTGCTATTTTTAATAAATTTAGATAAATATCCGACTTTTCAAAATACTAGTTATTTTACTAGTAAAAATTAAAAAATAAAGTCAATAATTTTTTTTACATATGCATAATATTTTTTAGGTAAAAATAATCTAAGAAGTAGTACGATCAAACTCCGTCACACAAAAAATTACTAAATATGCTATTTTTTTAAAAAATTGACCGGACTCTGACCATTTTTCGACCTTTCAAGATTACTTATTTAATCCTTAGAAATTAATAAAGATAACGTTAGTCGTAATCATGTATCTTTTAAATTTTTTCTAGATTAAAGGACCGTAAAAAATCATTTCGACCCAACTCCGTCAAAAAAATACTATTGCAAGTGCTATTTTTAATAAATTTAGATAAATATCCGACTTTTCAAAATACTAGTTATTTTACTAGTAAATATTAAAAAGATAACGTCAATCAACATTTTTATATATGTATAGTATTTTTTAGGTAAAAATAATCTAAGAAGTAGTTCCGATCAAACTCCGTCACAAAAAAATTATTAAATATGCTATTTTAAAAAAAATTGATCGGAATCTGACCAGTTTCCGACCTTTCAAGATTGCTTATTTAATCCTTAAAAATTAAAAAAGATAACGTTAGCCGTAATCATGTATCTTTTAAATTTTTTTCTACACTAAAGAAACATAAAAAATTATTCCGACCCAACTCCGTCTAAAAAATACTAGTGCAAATGAAATTTTTAATGAATTTGGATAAATATCCAACTTTTTAAAATATTAGTTATTATACTAGTAAAAATTAAAAAGATAATGTCAATTAAAATTCTACATATGCATAGTGTTTTTAGGTAAAAATAATCTAAAAAGTAGGTTCGACCTAACTCCGTCACAAAAAAATTTACTAAATATGTTATTTCTAAAAAAATTACCCGGACTCCGACCAGTTTTCGACCTTTCAAAATTATTTATTTAATCCTTAAAAATTTATAAAGATAATGTTAGTCGTAATCATGTATCTTTTAAATTTTTTCTAGATTAAAGGAACGTAAAAAATCATTCCGACCCAACTCCGTCAAAAAAATACTATTGCAAGTGATATTTTTAATAAATTTAGATAAATATCCGACTTTTCAAAATACTAGTTATTTTATTAGTAAAAATTATAAAGATAACTTCAATCAAAACTTTACATATGCATAGTGTTTTTAGGTAAAAATAACCTAAAAAGTAGTTTATATCAAACTCCGTCTCAAAAGAAATTACTAAATATGATATTTCTAAAAAATATGACTGGACTCCGACAAGGTTACGACCTTTCAAAATTACTTATTTAATCCTTAAAGATAATAAAAATAATATTAGTCTTAAATATGTATCTTTTAAATTTTTTCTAGATTAAAGAAACGTAAAAAATTATTCCGACCAACTCCGTCAAAAAATACTATTGCAAGTGATATTTTTAATAAATTTAGATAAATATCCGACTTATTAAAATACTAGTTATTTTATTAGTAAAAATTTAAAAAGTTAATGTCAATCAAATTTTTTACATCTGTATAGTATTTTTTAGGTAAAAATAATCTAAGAAGTAGGGAACGATCAAACTCCGTCACAAAAAAAAAACTAAATATGCTATTTTAAAAAAATTGACTAGACTTCGACCAGTTTTCGACCTTTCAAGATTACTTATTTAATCCTTAAAAATTATTAAAGTTAATATTAGTCGTAAACATGTATCTTTTAAATTTTTTCTAGATTAAAGGAACGTAAAAAATCATTCGACCCAACTCCGTCAAAAAAATATTATTGCAAGTGCTATTTTTAATAAATGTAGATAAATATCCGACTTTTCAAAATACTAGTTATTTTACTAGTAAAAATTAAAATGATACTGTTGACAAGGCGAACTAACACAACTGGTGTCGGAGTAATTGCGAAGGCTTAGTAGGTCGCAGGGAGCTCGGCGAGGTGGAGGGGGAGCTCGCCCAAACCCCGAGAGACTAGAGTCAACTGGCTAACCAGGCTTGGGCGGGGAGCTCGCAGCGGAGCTCGCCCACAAGCAGGAGAGCCAGCCCGAAACCCACCCCTGTATTGCCTGAAATAACATAAAGGCCCAAGTCCTCGCCAAGTAGCTCGCCGAGCTTAGGGGCCCGGTTAGCGGGTGTACAAATAGAACATGTATATGTAGTAGAATGAGGCACTGTAAAGGGGAGCATTGTGAGGGATTAAGACGAGGGTTACGGACCTTCGTCAACACCGGAAGCCAAATAGGCTCGTAAGGTGCCACCTCACACTTGCACACCTATAAAAAAGACCTCTCTTGTACTATTACAACATTTTACTTTCTCTCTCTAAACTCTCCATTTTCTCTCTCTATATCATTCCCTCAAGAACTCTAAGAACACAATTCTTAGATTATTGTTTGATAAGATTAGTATGTTATAACAAGCCACATAACAAACACGATTAGTAAATTCTATCAACAATTTGGCGCTAGAAGGAGGGGCGTCATTCGAACCAAAAAAATTGAGAGTGAGAGATTAGGGTTTCTATGAAGATTTGAAGATTTGAAGGTGTTATTGACCAAAGTTCAAGAACACTTGAAGATACACACATATTTTCACTCCTTGAACGAAAACCCGAATTTTCAGGCAAAAACCCAAATTTCCGGATCCATAACTTCTGCCCGGAAAAAGTTTTCAAACGCACGCGTGTACACGAATAAACCGGATTTTGGATAATTCGTCGCACGTAACGCTAGACGAAAACCCGCGAAAAATCACCCTGGCCGGAGACCGCGACCTCGGCGACCTATCTCAGCAACCTTCGGCGAGCTACCCCCTTTAAAATCCCAAAATGCCTAAGGGACAAACCTCGGCGAACACCCAAAGGGGGAAGGGCGGCGACCAAGACCAGGCCGAGGGGGAGACCTCTCGCCGAGCTCCCCAGAAAAATAATGCCCCGCGACCTCCGCGAGTTTCGGTAACTCAGGAGGAATTAAACCCCACCTTGAGGGACCTCGCCAACAACCCCGACGAGCTCCAGCGCACAATTGCAACCTTGCAAAGGTTGCAACAGAGGCAGCTCGACGAGCTCGCCCTAGTACCTAGGCGAGCTCCAGCCACCGAGGCCCGGGAGCAGACCAGACCGACCTAGGGCACCCAGACCCAGGGTCACTACAACGACCTCCCATCCGAGCAAGAGTTTGAGAAAGGAGGTATACGTGGACGACATAGTAGTCAAGAGTTTGAGAAAGGAGGATCACCTCGACCACCTAAAACAGACCTTCGACATACTGCACCACTACAACATGAAGCTGAACCCCAAGAAGGCCAGTTTCGGCGTACACTCGGGAAAGTTCCTGGGGCATCTGGTGAGCCAGCGTGGAATAGAGGTCAACCCGACGTAGGTCCAATACATAATCGAAATGGGCATCCCTGATTCCGTGAAGAAAATCCAAAGGTTGACCGGATGTATGGCAGCTCTGAACAGATTCATCTCCAGGTCCGGCGATCGAAATCGCCCATTTTTTGAGGCAATCAAGGCGAACACACGGAGGTATAAAGAGGCAGCTAAAGCCAACAAGCTGCACCTTAAAAACCACTTCGTGTGGACAAGTGAATGCCAACGAGCTTTCGAAGATATTAAGGCATACCTGGCAGATATGCAGGTCCTGTCAAAGCCGATATCTGGTGAGAAGCTATACCTGTACTTGGCCGCGTCGGAGGTGGCCATTAGCTCCGTCCTGGTCCGAGAAGAGGCGAAAACACACCTACCAGTGTACTACGTAAGCCAAGTCTTACACAAAGCTGAGTTGCGGTATACCCCGAAGGAGAAGCTATCTTATGCACTGGTGATGAGTGTTAGAAAATTGAGGCCCTACTTCTTCGACCACCCGGTAGAGGTGCTGACGACGTTCCCACTACGTCAAATATTACAGCGCCTAGACACCGCCGGATGCTTGCTGAAATGGTCACTAGAAGTTAGCCAATAAGTTATAACCTACGCACCCCGAACAGCGATCAAGGGACAAGCGCTCGCCGACTTTATCGTCGAGCTAACTTTCCCACAAGATCCGACGAGGGGGCGTATAGCTCTGTGGCACCTCTACTTTGACGGGTCGTCGACTAGCACAGAGGCAGGCACCGGCGTAGTTCTGATCAGCCCGGACAGACAAGTCTTCACCTTCGCAATCCGGTTCGACTTTCGAGCAACCAACAACGAGGCGAAGTACGAAGCTTTGATAGCCAGACTTAGGTTATCATTAGCTGTAGGGGCAACCAATCTTCAAGTTTTCGGAGATTCCCAGCTAATAATATCCCAAGTCCGGGGAGAGTACGAGGCAAAAGACCAGCAGATGATGACCTACTAGAAGATAGCCGTACATCTGATCTCGATGTTTACGCAGGTTTACATCAATCAGATACCGCGACTAGAAAACACACAAGCAGATGCCTTAGCCCGACTAGCTTCCAGTAACGGCGAAGCCGAGGTCACGGAGGTTGTAGTCACCAAGTTGAAGAACCCCTCGACGTCCGATTACAAAGTAAATCAGACCTCGAGTGGGGGACAAGAAGAGGACAATGACAATGAAGATTGACGCACTCCGATCCAAAAATACTTAAGGGACAGAACAACCCCCGAGGACACCTGAGAAGCTAGTCGGCTAGTGAAACAAGCTGCCAGATATACGCTGCTGGACGACCAACTCTATAAACGTGGATTCTCTCTACTCCTACTCAAATGCTTATCTAAGAAGCAAGGGTTCGAAGTGTTAGAAGAAATCCACGAAGGGATTTGCGGAAGTCACGCTGGGGGGCAAGCTTTGGCCTACAAGACGACCAGACAAGGGTACTATTGGCCCACTATTCGCAAAGATGCCATTAGCTTCGCACGAAGGTGCCGAAAATGTCAACTTTTCGCACCTAACATCCACTCCCCAGCCAACCAACTGAAGTCAGTCTTCAGCCCGTGGCCTTTTGCAAAATGGGGTATCGACTTGATCGGCCCATTTCCACCTGGCAGAGGCGGTGTGAAGTTTGCTGTCGTAGCAGTAGACTACTACACTAAGTGGGCTGAAGCTGAAGCACTTACAACGATAACTCAAGAAAGGATGATCGGCTTCATATGGAAGAACCTGATCTGCTGGTTCGGACTTCCACAAATGATCATCACCGACAACGGAAGGCAGTTCGACGGCTAAAAGTTGAGAGACTTCTGCAGTTCGTGGAACATCAAGAAACACTACTCAACTCCGTACCATCCACAGTCGAACGGCCAGGTCGAGGCGGTTAACAAAATTTTAAAGCACACATTGAAGCTCCGCCTCGAAGATGAGAAAGGCAGCTGGGCAGATGAACTCCCGGAGGTCCTATGGTCTTACAGAACATCATACCGAGCAGTACCGGAGAGACCCCGTTTGCCTTAGCCTTCGGAACTGAAGCGGTAGTACCAGTCGAGGTTCAGAACAAGACTTGGAAGGTGGTGGGTTTTGACGAAGAAAAGAATGACGAAGTCTTGGCGGTAGAAAAAGACCTGATCGAAGAGACCAGAGCTTCGTCAGAAATGAAGAACACCACCTACAAGCGTAGAGCGGAGAAGTACTACAACTCCCAGGTCCGAGACCGAAAGTTCAAAGTCGGGGACCTAGTGCTGAAAAAGAAACTGATGGCCCCACCAGGTGTATTCGGGTTGAACAGGGAAGGACCGTTCTGGGTTACCGCAGCCTGGCCAAACGGTACTTATGATCTCAAAGACGCAGAAGGCAACGCCTCGTCATACACCTGGAGTGCCGCGCACTTAAAAAAGTTTTATCAATAGATCGAGATTTTGTAATAGACTAGCCGAAGGTCCGCATCAGAAATGTTGATGGCGACCAATGTAAATTACGCTGCTATGAGAAGTTGGGAAAATTTATTAAGTCAGAAAAGTTGTCAGCCATGCGAGCTTCTATAGCTCGCCAACTATGCGAGCTCCTACAGCTCGCCAACTAGGCGAGCTCACATAGTTCCCCACTGTTCGAAGGTCCGTAATCCACCCAGTGTTCGAAGCCTCGTAATGCACAAGGATCAAGGTCCCAAACGTTATAATCAAAATGCTCGAAGGCAAAGGCCAAAGTGCCCAAGGTAGCGAAGGTGCCCTTCCTAAAGGGTCACTAAGCACCGACTGCCTTAAGTTAGAAAAATTCACGAAAAAGACGATTAAAACGTCTAAGGCAAGGTTCATGAAACCCAACTGCCCAATGTGAATTAAACAAAGTACAACTCGCTACCCTAAGTGGTTTAAGACGAGCGATTCGCGGCACTAAGTGGCATAAGACGAGGAATATGTACTACACAAACGGAGGTACGATTTGTAGTCCTAAATGACGTAAAACGAACGATTCGCTTCTCAAAAGTAGAATAAGACGAACAATCAAGTACCCAAAAAATATATAAACGAGCTACTAAAAAAATTATAACGTAAGCGCAAAAACTTAGGTAAATAGAGTTAGAACAAAAGCTCGATCTTCATTTAGAAATACTTGAGGAATTTTCAAGCAAAAAATGATGCCTGAAAAATCCCTAAGTATAAGTAGTGTTGCTGGCCACAAAGGTCGGCCAGCTGACCATCTTTAAAGTGCAAAAAGCTCCTTCTGGGCGAGCTACACGTGCCCGACGAGCTACATATACTTCAACAAAAAGAAAATGGAAAGTTACAAAAAGAAGCTCCTTCTGGGCGAGCTAGGTAGCCCGGCGAACTACTACAACTTGGCAAAA
Source organism: Prunella vulgaris (assembly GCA_026898435.1). NCBI lineage: Eukaryota > Viridiplantae > Streptophyta > Magnoliopsida > Lamiales > Lamiaceae > Prunella > Prunella vulgaris. Next base: position 12,881 of record JAPKLY010003065.1, on the reverse strand, counting down.
ATTAAATGGAAAGCTAAGCTAAGAAAACGAAGAAAATGCTAAGTTGCTAGAGCAGTCGGAGCTGAGGCAGCAGCGGCATCAGTGGGGACCCCGGCAAGCACCTCAGGGTTGGCGGCCTCGGGGACATTCTCCTCACCGGTGACCCGGCGACCTTGAGGGGACAACCTCGGCAGAATTTAAATGGTGCCGGTGCAACCACTGGTGTCGAAGTCGCCGAGGTTCACCATGACATCCCCGCAAACCTCCTGCATTTGCGCCAAGGTGGGAGGAGTTTGCACCTCCTCATCGGTGACCTCCTCCTCCTCAGCGAGGTTCAGTTCCAGCATATGCACGGTATTTATGATCTTGAAGCGTGCCGGAATGAAGTCGAGGGGCACGCCGAGCTCAGGGAGGTCGCCAATGTCGAGCTCCGTCTCGTCAGGGAAAGGGACCCTATCCAAGTAGTCCTTGAAATCACCAACGACAGCCTTCAGTTCATCATCTTTATGAGCTCGCGCCCACCAGATAGCACTGATGACTTCGGTGTAGCATTGGACGAAGACCCTATCCGAGGCCTCAGCTCGTGCGGCGATCAAGTCCGCCGAGGAAGATGCGTTGTTGCGGAGCTCGGCGACCTCATTCACCTTGGCCGAGAGCTCATCTCTAAGCTTTGAGCACTCCTCGTCAGTGCTCCTCACTAGGCCTCGTTGAAGCTCCAGCTCTTTCTTGGTCACGACATGCTGGCCAACCTCATGGGCGAGCTTCTCGGCAAGCTCCTCCTCCTTGGCCTTCATTTTGGCATCCATATCCTGCTGGACGCTGGCGAGCTGACGCTGGAGGTCGCTGAGTTACTTGAGGGCACTCTGCTCGGCAGCCAGGGATGCGGCGGCCTTCTCCTCAGCGAGCTTCGCCAATTTTTTGGCCTTATCTGCGGACTCCGACAGGGCGATCATTCTCTTAATCTTTTCCTGGTGGCCTACTTCCAGTTCGCTCGCCTGGTCAATCACGTTTTGGCTGGCGAGCAAGAGCCCACTTGCATAGTGCATGGAAAGCCGAGCGTTTTCGACCAGGTTCTGCTTTTCAACGGTCGCCAGCTGAGGAGTCGACCAGTACCTCGGCACCTCGCTGTATTCTGAGCGAGTCCGCGAGGTAGATTCTTCATCGAGGTCAAGGACCACGACCGCTCATAGGAGTGGAGAGCCTCGTGCCTGTCGGGGTACGCGATGGAAGCATAGCTGCAAGGTTCAAACACTTATAATATGAGAAAGAATACAACCTAAATAATGCGAGAAAATAAAGGTGAGGGGCGAGCTACTCACTGGACTCTCTCCTGGTCCCAGCCGAGGACCGTGTCATCGTTCATTTGAACCCCGAAGGGTGATTGAGACGGCGGCGGCGACCTCGGCGTGGATGGAGGCGCCAGCGGGGCCGTTGACTCAGAGCCCCCCTGCCCTAACCTCGCCAAAGCTCGCCCTGCTTGGTCAGAGTCTTTGTCACGCAAGCCGGCGAACTTGGTCCTCTTGCAGTTCTGAGGATCCTCATCGCCCACTCTGGTCCCGTCACCTCTATGGAGACCTAGCTTCCCCACACCTCGTTCAGGTGTGGTGCCACCTCGCCCTCCACAACGGCTGGCCTTGGCGACCTCGGCAGCCTTCGTCTTTGCAGAGGCCTTGGTTTGCCCATTCTGGGTCTCAGACCCACCTACTGAGCCCTTCTTCTGGGCGAGCGCGTCCAGTGCGAGTAGTGAAGGCGGGGCGAGCTTATTAGGGCGAGGTGGACCCATCGCAAATCGGCGAGCTACCGTCTGATAAGAGTCCGGGATCTCAACGGTCGGGAAGACAACCCTGCTACCGTCTACAAAAACAAAGAAGAAGTGTTAGTATCGTGGGCGAGCTACCCCCCCAGGTGGGCGAGCTACAAAAGGTTGTGAACCTGGAAGCTCAGGACCTTCAATCGTAAGGTGATGAGGCAAGGTGTGAAGTCCAGCAAGCCTGAGGCAGTGATGCTGAGTGAGGTGGGCAGTCTCCCGATCCTCTTGGCTCCTCAGATAGCAGACGGCTCGCACTATGTCAAACTCGAGGGATGTCTCGGGCTTGCCGCGGCTAGACTTGTGGTGCTTCAAACCTGCAAAAAAGGTGATTTAGATTAGTAAATCTAATTCGACTCACACACCAAGTAGGCGACCTACTGCTAGCCTCCCCATATTCATCGGGGGTTGGGATTCGCTCTCCTCGCCCGGAGTAGCTCGTCGAAGCTCGCCAGTCTCCGCCCATGAAAAAGAACAAGTGCTTCCAGTCGCGGACCTTGTTCGGGAGGACCCCTAAGAATTTCTCCCCCGGGCGGGCTCTAAGGTAGTAATACCCCTTACCATCATTTACTTGCCGAGTTACAGTAAGAAGTTCATTGAGCTCGGCGGTAGTCAGCCGGTTTTCGTACCCCTCCAACCCAAAAACCGTCAACGCTGCCAACAAGCTACTCCAGGCGTTGAGTGTGAGTTGGGTGATGGCGAGGTTATTGTCGAGCAGGAATCGGCCAATGATCGGGTGCAGGGGCAATGTTAGCCCGACCTCGAGGGTGTGCACATTAATGGCCGTCAACCCCACCGGGGGCGCATCAGCTCACTCATCCTTCCTTGGGGCGTATAGAAAGATGTCGAGCGGGATCCGATACTTCTCACGAAGATGAGGAAGCTGGTACTCGTGGATAATACTTGTAACATCACTTGCTTTGTAATTGGACTTGTTCGTCGCGTCCTGATATTCTCGCCCGGGAAATTCGAAGCTCGCCCCATATTCGGCGATGTATTCATCCCAGTCAAAGGGGTGAACAACCTCGGTGGTAACCTGGTGCTCAATCAGCTGAGGCTCCGGGAAACCGATGGAACGAAACCACTCAACTGTAACTTCCTCCAGGTCGCCCTCTTCCTCGCCTACGTCGGCGACCTCCTCGTCAGCCTCGACGGGCCCTTTGTTGCCGCTGGCAGCCCTTTCCTCATGGGCGACCTCCTTGCCTTCCTCTCATACCTCGCGATAGACGGCGCTGGAGGCCCCCTCCTCCGAGTCAGAGCGGACCTCGCCAAGGAGCACGCCAAAGTTCGGGCGAGCTACCGAGGTCACCTCAGAACTGGAGCCGATCACTATCGAGGAAATCAGGGGAATAGGCTCATTTTCGGCCATTGGCTGTTTCTCGGGATTCCGGTTCGAAAGGGTCTTACTGGACGATTGTGTCGACATAATTCTGGCGAGGCTAGGGGTGTTCTCAAGTTGTTCGAAATTCCTGCTGCCGGGGTTATAGTACGGGGATGGTCGAAAAATCCAAAGGGTTTCCGGAAGCGTTTGAAATTTCCGAAAAACTTAGAGAAATTGAAAGAAAGAAATGAGAGAAGAAAGAGAAATGGGTTTTCTACCTTGGAGAGCGTCGAAAACTTCATCGGGAGCAGAGGTGACGTTCACCGGAAAAAGCTCTAAAAATTCAGAAGTGGAAAAGTGAAGAATGAACTCGCCTCCCCCTATTTATAGACGTCGGGGCGAGGTCGAATATTCGAGAAGTGCAGGGACCATTTTACAAGAAATTTGAAAGATTGCCATAATGGGTGAGGGAAATTACGCCTAAAAAGGCATGCACGACGCATTGATTCCCGCACCACGTCGGCCGAGTAACCGCCACGACGGAGCTCGCCCATCAGCTCGGCTCCTGCCCAAAATGTAGTTCGCCAATGCTCGAGTCCTCGTCCACGGAGACAAATCAGCTCGCCCACACATTAGATAGATCATGATGTGCACTAGCTGGGGGGCAAATGTTGACAAGGCGAACTAACACAACTGGTGTCGGAGTAATTGCGAAGGCTTTGTAGGTCGCAGAGAGCTCGGCGAGGTAGAGGGGGAGCTCACCCAAACCCCGAGAGACTAGAGTCAACTGGCTAACCAGACTTGGGCGGGGAGCTCGCAGCGGAGCTCGCCCACAAGGGGGGAGCTCACCCACGAGCAGGAGAGCCGGCCCGAAACCCACCCCTGTATTGCCTGAAATAACATAAAGGCCCAAGAGCTCGCCAGGTAGCTCGCCGAGCTTAGGGGCCCGGTTAGCGGGTGTACAAATAGAACATGTATATGTAGTAGAATGAGGCACTGTAAATGGGAGCATTGTGAGGGATTAAGACGAGGGTTACAGACCTTCGTCAACACCGGAAGCCAAATAGGCTAATAAGGTGCCACCTCACACTTGCACACCTATAAATAAGACCTCTCTTGTACTATTACAACATTTTACTTTCTCTCTCTAAACTCTTCATTTTCTCTCTCTATATCATTCCCTCAAGAACTCTAAGAACACAATTCTTATATTATTGTTTGATAGGATTAGTATGTTATAACAAGCCACATAACAAACACGATTAGTAAATTCTATCAACAGATACGTCAATCAAATTTTTTACATATGCATAGTATTTTTTAGGTAAAAATAATCTAAGAAGTAGTTCCGATCAAACTCTGTCACAAAAAAAATTACTAAATATGTTATTTCTAAAAAAATTGACCGGACTCCGACCAGATTCCGACCTTTCAATAATACATATTTAATCCTAAAAAGATAATGTTAGTCATAATCATGTACCTTTTAAATTTTTTCTAGACTAAAGGAACGTAAAAAATCATTCCGACTCAACTCCGTCAAAAAAATACTAGTGCAAATGATATTTTTAATGAATTTGAAAAAATGTCCGACTTTTCAAAATATTAGTTATTTTACTAGTAAAAATTAAAAAGATAATGTCAATTTAAATTCTACATATGCATAGTGTTTTTTAGGTAAAAATAATCTAAGAAGTAGTTCCGACCTAACTTCGTCACAAAAAAAAAATTACTAAATATGTTATTTCTAAAAAAATTGACCGGACTCCCACCAGTTTTCGACATTTCAAGATTACTTATTTAATCTTTAAAAATTAATTAAGATAATATTATTTGTAATCATGTTATTTTTAATTTTTTCTAGATTAAAGGAGCGTAAAAAATCAATCCGACCCAACTCCGTCAAGAAAATACTATAATTAAATATATATTAGTCACTTATTTTACTTTGGTGTAAGAAACGAAATAGGAAAAAAATTAGGGGTAAAAAGAGAAATTTTTTTAAAAAAAAAGAGAATTAAGAGTATATTGGTCACTTATTTTTAAAAAAGACTAAAAAAGAACTTTTATAAATTTATAGACAAAAAAGAGTTTCTACCTTAAAATTAGACTAAAAAAGAGTTTGTCCCTATTTTTTTTATCTAGTTCAAGTTTACATCCCTATTATATATATGCATGCATGTATTATATAATAAAATAATATATTATTAATAAAAAAATATTAATTTGACATAAAATTATGACCAAGTTCTACTCTTCCATTTCAAACTATAAAATAAATTTACAAGTCATATTATTTTATATACTCTTCATTTCTCAACCCGAATTTATCAAATTCTGCAATTTTAGAATAAGAAAATATACCTCTCTTGTTTGAAAACAGGCGGACTCTCTTCGTGTTTTTTTGGAGGTGTATTCCGTTCTTGTTATCTGTTGCAGATTCAAACGAGGCTTGATGTTCTAGAAGAAAATATGTCATCCCTACACGTGGTAAAAGAATATATCAAACAACGGCCACGATGATCACTTCTGCACCGCGTAACTGTAAAAAAGACCGGTACATTAACAAACCGCCTCTGTTCAGATCAGCAATGGAGATGAATCCAGTCAGAATCATACCCGCCGAATCCCTCGATCCCGCTAGGGAGGCGAACTACCTCCTCATTTGCCACGACCGCCGCGTCCGAGTCGTCGTCACTTCCAAACACGCCGTCGTTCGTAAATGGGTTACTTCAACCTACCGCCGGGAACACCACCTGTTTCGCGGCGGCCGTCTGGTGGTAGGCCTGGGAGTGCAGTGGGCCCCCGGAGGAGACGATGGCGCCGCCACCATTCAGCTCTGCGTGGATCACAACTGCCTCATTTTTCAGCTCCGGCACGCCGCCAAGTCCCCCGCCGCTCTCAGCGAGTTCCTCTCCGATCATCGCATCACTTTCGTCGGATTTGGGAACTCCAGAGACGCCGCCATGCTCTCCAGGTCTGGCGACTGGTGGACCTGCGGTGCCTCCTGGCGAGATCTTTAAGAAATTAATTCATCGGTGGAGAAGCTGGCGTCTAAGACTTTGGGGTGGGATGGAATATCGATGGAGGAGTGGGTAGTGCGGAGTGATTGGGATGATGAATGGCTGAGCGAGGAGCAGGTAAGATATGCTTCTGTTGATGCTTTTCTCTCTTGCTTGATGGGCACGAACCTTAAGGCTTGGTTGTACCCTGCTGTTTAAAACGAAAACGAAATTTCTTGGATATTTTTTAAGACGAAATGCTTTGACTTTTTCAATTTCTGATACTCCGTACACTGTGCTCGACCCTAAAACTTCAATTGTATTCCGAATTTCATTCTTGAAGTTTGAGTCCCAATTAAATGTTTCTGCTAGTATATCATTACGTATATGGAATGGAGTACGAACTACTTTGCAGATCAGAGAGACTTCTCACTCCACACTTGATGCCGTGAATACATCCTACATTTTTAGCATTCTTCAGCCTATTTTGGTTTTACTGGAGTATTTTATTATATTTAATTTAGGTATGGCAAAATTATCCGCCCATAGCCGGTCCGTCCTGACCTGCTCCATTTGGGACAGTCCCGCCCCGCCCCGTCCCATCCTGAGAATGAGACAGCCCCGCCCTGCGCATGGGCAGGGCAGACATGGGTTTATTTTTTTACTGTTCCGCCCTGCCCCATTGCATATATTAAATAAATATATAATATTTTATAATAGATAAATACATTCTATATATAATATTTTATAACATATAAAATAAAATTAATATCCTACATTTATAATATATTAATTAAATTTAAAATTATATTATCTATTTTTTTATTGTAACTCTAATGTAAAATTATTTTTAAGTTATTTTTGTTGAATATATTTTTGATAAATTTATTGCATTAATTTTATTTTAAAATAATTTTTTATTTGTCTAAAATATATATTATATTATATTTTGATATAAAATTATATATAATATGGGGCAGGGCGGGGCGATCTGCCCGCGACGGGGCAGGCATGGGGCGCAATGTTCTGCCCGCAGTGGGGCATGGGGCAGGGCGGGGCGACGGGGCAGGCATGAGTTCTTAGATACCCGCTCTGTCCTGCCCCATTGTCATCCCTAATTTAATTTACTATCTGTTCTTGTCATATCATAAATAATGTGTAAAATAGCATATATAGATCTTTCACAAAGTTAGCACAAAATGTGTATGCAATGAGAAAATATCATAAATTTTCATGTAATTTTATTTCTTTAAATTTAATTTTTTATTTTTTAATTATGGTTTTTAGCTATCTAAAATAATTCTCTTTTAAAATAGGATTATTTTTTATAATTAAAGAACTATAATTAAGAAATGGATTAGTCTTGTATGCATCAGTTACACGGTGCAACTCAAGTTCATTTTTAAAAAGTTAAACAGTTTATAATTGAAAAGTGAAACAGTTTATTACTGAAAAGTTAAACTATGAAAGATACACTTTTCAGTAATAAACTGTTTAACTTTTCAGTTATAAACTGTTTAACTTTTTAAAAATGAACTAGAGTTGCACCGTGTAACTAGTGCACATGATACTTACTCTTAAGAAATAGGTTTGATGCAATATGTCGCATTATATTTTGGGGTATTGTAAGGTCCGTTTATAAATAAAATAAAATTTTTTGAAAAGTACGAATGATGTAATTTCCAAAAATACTCACTTTATTCATAAATGGAACTCATAATACCCCAAAATATCCTCTGACATATTTCATTAAACCATATGTATTCTTTTTTTTTTTTACATTTTCATTTATCTATTCATTTAAATTATAATTTGTGTAATACTAAATGAAATTATTTTTACTTTCTATTTCACATAATATTTCTATATTCCGATTTCATATATCTAATTATATTATTTTATTTTCTTTTAACGTTATAAATTATTTCTCTTTTTTACTTTACAAATTCTATGTAAATTAGAATATTTTTTTTTTCATTAGAATCATCTACTTCATTTATTCGGTTTAATGAAATGGTATAATTAAAATACTATTTTTAAATCGGTACATTATGCAAAAAAAATTATTATTCAATTTATATTTACTCTATTATGCAAAAAATTTGTATCAATTTAAAAATAGTATTTTAAAAATATACCAATTTGAAATTATCTTAATTTGACATTTTATATTAAATGTATTACAAATTTCTAATTGTGTTATATTATACATTCAAAGAAAAAGCCTATATAAATAAATGAGTAAGTCTCATGTGCACCAGTTACACGGTGCAACTCAAGATCATTTTTAAAAAGTTACACAATTTATTACTAAAAAGTTGCACAAATTATTACTGAAAAATTACACTGTTGATAGAATTTACTAATGGTGTTTTTATGTGGCTATCATAACATTTAATTCTACCAAACAATAATCCAAGAAATGTGTTCTTGGATGGATAATATAGAGAGAGAAAATAGAGAGTTTAGAGAGAGAAAGTAAATATGTATTATGATTAGTTGTCTGAGAGAAAGATACAAGAGATGTGTATTTATAGGTGTGCATGGGTGTGCCGGCACCTTGTGGGCCTATCTGGCCTCAGGTGTAGACAAGCGTTTCCATCACTTGTCTTGAACCATAGCTTATGCCACCTTTACCACCTTGCCCTATTGCCTATCTATGTCATATTTAAACACTTAAGGTTCAGATCCTTGGCCCAGGCGAGCTCCTGGGCTAGCTCCGTTGCCTTGCGTTGTTTTCAGCACCAATATGGTAGTGGACTCTTGTCTGGCCTCTTAGAGCATGGGCGAGCTTCCCTTCGAGTGAGGAACCTCGCCTTCGAGCTTCTCTCTCCTTGCATAATTGGCTGTGGGCCTTGGCCCATCGGGAGCTCGGGCGAGGTTCTTACCTACCTCGCCGAGCTTTCCTGTGTTTACCCTTAGGATTAGGTTTGCCTATCAACATTTGCCCCCCAGCTCGCTCACATCATGATACTTCTAATGTGTCGGCGAGCTGACTTGTCTCTGTAGACGGAGGCTCGAGCGTTGGCGAACTACCCCTTGGTTAGATGCCGAGCTCGTGGGCGAGCTTCTATATGGCGGTTTGTGGGCCGATGTGATGTGAGAATCAAGGCGTCGTGCACGCCTTTTTAGGCGTTATTTCCCGCTCCCATCATGACAATCTTTCAAATTTTTGCATGTAGGTCCTTGAACTTTTCAGAAATTCAAGCTCGCCTCGTTGTCTATAAATAGGGGAAAACGAGTTCATTTCCCACATTTACACCCCCGATTCTCCCGAGCTTTTTCCGGCGATCATTTTTCTTGCATCCGACGGATTTTCAAAGGCTCCTTAAGGTAGAACCCAATTTCTTCTTCCTTCTCTTCTTTCTTTTGCAGATTTATTCTTCTTTTTTGGATTTCCCCGAGTTTCCGAAAATTTTGGACGTTTCCAGGTAACCTTACGGATTCTCCGGCCACTTACGTACCATAGCTCCGGCGGTTGGAATGCTCACGAACCTCGGACACTTTTCGAACCCTGCCTTAACTATGTCGACCCACTCCTCGAGTGAAACTCTCTCCAATCGTAACCCAGAGAAGTGACCCATGATCGGCAATGAACCAATCCCCCTCGTCACTCTGATCGTGACTGGTTCGGGTTCCGAGGCGGCCTCCGTAGCTCGCCCCAATTATGGCGAGGTCCGATCCGACCCGGGGAAAAAGCTACCAGTTCTGGCCAGAGGGAAGAGTCTTATCTCCGTGAGCTTTGGCGAGATTGCGAGTTAGCCTCCAACGAGGCCCTAGTCGAGGATAAGGAGATTGCCGAGGCCATAGGGGAGGTCACCGAGGCCGATGAAGAGGTCGTCGAGGTCGGTGATGAGGTCGCCGAAGTGGGCGAACAACGAAGCGACCTTGAAGAAGTAACGATGGAGTGGCTCCGCTCCATTGATTTCCCGGAGCCTCAACTGATTGAACACCAGGTCCCCACCGACGTCATTCATCCATTTGACTGGGAGGAGTATGTAGCCCAGCACGTGGTGAGTTTTCCTCTTCCCGGGCGAACTTTCTGGGACGCGGCGAACAAATCGAATTACAAAGTAAGCGACGTTCAGAGTGTCATCACTGAGTATCAGCTTTCCCAATTTCATGAAAAATATCGGATCCCGCTCGATATCTTTTTGTATGCACCTCAGAAGAAAGAGCGAGCTGATGCACCTCCAGCCGGGTTGACGGTCATCAATGTTCATACCCTCGAAGCCGGGCTCACCTTGCCCCTGCACCCGATCATCGGTCAGTTCCTGCTTGACAACAACATCGCCATCACACAACTCACCCCAAACGCCTGGAGTAGCTTGTTGGCGGCGTTGGCAGTCTTTGGGCTGGAGGGGTATGAGAACCGACTGAGCACAGCCGAGCTTAATGAACTGTTCACCGTTACCCGGCAAGTGAACGATGGCAAGAGGTATTACTACCTCAAAGCTCGCTCGGGGGAGAAGTTTTTGGGGATCCTCCCAAACAAAATTCGTGACTGGAAGGAGCAGTTCGTCTTCATGAGTGGCGACTGACGAGCTTCTACCAACTACTCCAGACGAGGGGGATGGATCTTTTCTCCTGAGGAATATGGAGAGGCTAGCAGTAGGTCGCCCTTCTCGGTGTGAGTGGGTCGGATTAGATTTACTAATCTAATTTTCCTTTTTTTGCAGGCCTGAAGCATCATACGTCTAGTCAGGGCAAACCTGAGGTGACCACTGAGTTTGACTTAGTGCGGGCCGTTTGCTATTTGCGGAGTAAAGAGGACATGGACATTGCCCATTTGTGCCAACATCATTGTCTCCGACTAGCCGGGCTCCACACCTTGCCACATCATCTCGCGGTTTAGGGTCCTGAGCTTCCAGGTTCATAACTCATTGAAGCTCGCCTAACTCATTGAAGCCCGCCAATCAGGTGGGAAGCTTGTTGAGTTACTAACCATCTCCCTTCAATATTTTGTAGGTGGTGACTGGGTTGTATTCTCGACGGTTGAAGTCCCCGAATCTTACCATACACTAGTCCGTCGGAACGCTATGGGTCCACCTCGCCCTAACCGATTATCTCTGCCTTCGACTCTCACCCTAGAGGCGAGCAAAAAGACCGAGCTCGCCTTGAAGAAGGGCGAGGGTGGGGGATCTGGGACTCAGAAAGGGCCGACTAAAGCCCCAGCCAAAGCCCCCGCACCCGCTAAGGCCGCGCAGGTCTCCCGAACCAACAAGGGTGGCGGGCGAGGTTCTTCCACCCCAAAGCGGGGTTCCCAAAAGAGGGGTCTCCAAAGGGGGGACGGGACCAGAGTGGGTGATGAGGATCCCCAACACCGCAAGAGGACCAAGTTCGGCTTGCAAGATGAAGAATCCGACCTGGCTGGGTGAGCTTCAGCAAGATCGGGACAGGGCGGCTCCGCCCAGTCTATGGCACCTGCCCCCATATCAAGGTCGTCAACCTCCCAGTCACCCTTCGGGATTCAGTTGACTGATGACATACTCCTGGGCTGGTACCCTGAAAGAGTGCAGTAAGTAGCTCGTGAGGTTCTCTTGTTTTTTCTTTGGGTGTTGCTTCTGTTTATTGGTTTATTGACCAAATGTTTCAACCTCGCAGATACGCGTCCATTGCCCACCCCAACAGGCACGAAGTCCTCCACTCCTACGAGCGATCTCACTCTCTCACCTCTATGCGCAATCTTCCCCCGGGCCTCGCTCTGAACACTGTGAGCGAGGTACCAAGATATTGGTCGAACCCCCAACTGGCGACTTTAGAGGGGCAAAACCTGATCGAGAACGCTCGACTCTCGATGTATCACGCGAGCGGGCTACTGCTCGCCAATCAGAGGGTCATTGATCAGGTGACCCAGCTGGAGGCAGTCCTCCAAGAGAAGAACGTGGCTTATCTGAAGCTGGCGGAGAATGCTGATAAGCTGAAGAAGGCTGTGGAGCTCGCGGAGGAGAAAATCGCGACATACTTGGCATCTGAGCATAGTGCTCTTGAGAACCTCGACGAACTTCAACGCAAGCTCGCCTCCATTCAGAGAAATGTGGATGCCCAAATAAAGGTGAAGGAGAAAGAGTTCGCCGAGAAGCTCGTCAAGGAGGTCGACGAGCATAGTGTGACTAAGAGGGAGCTGGAGCTGCAGCGGAGTTTGGTGAAGAGTGCCGATGAGGAGTGCGCTAAGCTCAGAGAGGAGCTCTCGGCGAAGATTAACGAAGTCGCCGAGCTCCACAATGGTGCTTCCTCTTCGGCGGATTTGGTAGCTGTGAGAGCCGAGGCCTCCGACAGAGAGTTCGTCCAGTGCTACGCCGAGGTCCTGAGGACCATCTGGTGGGCTCGGGCTCGGGCTTATAAGGATGACGAGGTCACCGCCGTGGTGGGCGACTTCAAGGCTTGCTTGGACAAGGCTCCCTTCCCTGACGACACCGAGCTGGACATAGGCGACCTTCCCGAACTTGGGATCCCTCTTGACTTCGTCCCAGCACTCTTCAAGATCGTCAATATTGTGCCATTGCCAGAACTAAACCTCGCGGAGGAGGAGGTCGCCGACGAGGGGGGGCGTACTCTCCCCACCATCGCACAACTCCAGGAAGCTTGCGGGAACGCGATGCTGAATCTCGGCGAGTTTGACACCAGCGGTTGTACCGGCAACATCACCGTCTTGCCGAGGTTGTCCCCGTAAGATCGTCAGGTGGTTGGAACCGGGGCTGTTCCGGAGGTCGCCCCACCTGAGGCCGCCGCCGCCGATGTTCCCACCAATGCCTCCACCACTCCTACTCCG
>JAPKLY010003064.1:3584-20697 GCA_026898435.1 Prunella vulgaris | reverse complement strand
TAGAAACCCTAAAAACCCTAAAATTGGGAAAAATGATCACTAGGGTTGAAATTTTTTTATTTTTGCCAATCCAGCATTGTATATGTTGGTCCCAAAGGCAGGTTTTAGGGAAGAATACACTTGAACAAGTCTAGAAGGGGGGGTTGAATAGACTTGTAAGGATTCAAAAACCTTTTTGAATTTTACTGATTTATTCAGAAAATCAGCAGACTACTTGAGGTAGTCTAAATTTTGAGAATAGTGCGCTGTGTATAGTGCGGAAACGTTTATAATGAAAATTTGTTTTTTTTTTTTTTTTTGGTGATGTGCACAGATAAGAACAGAAAGAAATATGAAAAGACACAGGGGAATTATACTGGTTCGGACCAACTGTCCTACATCCACTCTCCTCAATCCAACTTGGACTTGAGGGGCTCTCCACTAACTCACTTACTCACTTACTTACACAGTTTTGAGAGTACAACTCTCTTTACAACTTGTCAATGCTATAATTGCACTTGACTTCTCACAGCTTCTACAAAGCTTTTACAAAGGATAAGTATGGATGGTGTTTTTGAGCGTAAGTGATAAAACTGTCAGAGTATTGGCTAGCTTAATGTGCGTGTTAATCCCCGTCAAAAATTATCACTATTACTCTAATTTATAGGATCAAATAATTAGCCGTTGGGATGGACTAGAAATCTGAGATCCTATAATCTCGTATTCAATCAATCATTGTGATTGATTGATTTTCCTTCTTGATTCCCGTCAGTGTTCGCGATCTTCAATCAATCAAGTTTGTCCCCTTGATTGATTGATCTTCTATACTGGGAATCTTCCTTTTATGTCGCAAGTCAACCCTTAAAATTGATTCCGAAGAATCTGGGCTGAGCACAAAACCTCAGCTGATCTGTCTCCTCAGCTGATGTATTAGTCTGCTGATACTTGGACCTCAGCTGATGTGCAAGTCTGCTGGTGTGCACCTCAGCTGGTCTTCTTGACTTCGTCTGAATAAGTCTTTTATCCATGGTCCTTATCTTGTCTGCGACATGCTCTCAGCTGATCAGTTAATCTTCTGATATCAGCTGATCTGCTCTTCAGCTATCGGCTGATGTTAACTTCTCTGATGATCTGCTCTCGATGCTCCAGTGTCAGCTGATTAAATCTTCTGTCTTCTAAAATCGGTTAAGTCCACAAGGTCTCAGCTGGTCTTCTCTTTTATGATAGCTTCGGATCTTCTAGGCAGCAAGGTAGATTCCCCCTCACTCGAACCTATCTAATCCTAACTACTCATCAGCTGACTAACATGTTCAGCTGGTCCTATTACAAGCTGATTGGTTTATATCATCAAAACATCTAACACAGATATCCTAACAAGTTCCCCCTTTTTGATGATATCAAAACCAACTCAGCTGATCTCAACAGATAAGCATTTTCAATCAAAATCAAGATCAACATAGGACAGAAAAGAAGATCTTTAATTAAGATCTTTTAGACAGAATCAAAACGCAGCTGACAATAAGTAGTTGTCTGGAATCATAAAGCTTTATTAATAATCAAAAGATAAATAACAAACCGAAGTAAAGATACCTAATCCTCAGCTGACTCGGCTGGACTATTACATAAGGAGCGGTCTTCTGCTGCTGAGCGAAACTTGCAACCAGTCTAAGAATCTCTTCTCTATTTCCTTCAAAGCTGGCAGAGAGTTGTCAGAAAGCTGATGAAATAGTTGAGTGATCTGCAGCCAATGTTTCCTGATTTCCACCCAATCTATCTTTCCACTCACATCAGTTGGAGTAGGAAGATATTCAATCTCTGGCAACTCTGGCTGAACCTCTACCTTAAGCATCTCTTCTGTGATAGCTCTGAAGAACTTAGGAAAAGTCTCCTTCAACCAATCTCTGAACACAGCATTTTTCTCTCTCTCTCTCCTCTGGTATCTTCTCCTCGGAGAACATAGAAGTGGATCATAGTTTTGGCTTTTATAGTTTTCCAGAGATCCATCAGCTCATCAGACAATTGATTGTAGAACATATCAATTGGTCCGTCAACTAGAGGCTCATTTGGATCTCTGATGAATTTTCCACTCCTAGTCCTGCTCCCTTGAGCTACTGCTTTCCCCTTCTTCTTCAGCTTCCTCTGATATCTCCTCTCAAGCTCATCATTCATCTCCCTCTCCTGCCTCTTCCTCCTCTCCTCAGGGGTTTCTTTCTCAGCTAGCTGCAACTCCTTAGCCAGCTTTTCGTCCAAATCAGCATTCATAATTCTTTTCTTCTTTTCCCTTTCTACAGCAACCACTTCTTGCTTCTGCAAAGCCTCGGCCATTTTCTGATCTCTCAACTCCTGAGTTTTCTGAGCAGCCATCTTCCTGGTGTTGATGTAATCTTCAACATTTTCTATCCTAGCAGATAGAACCCCTTGATTATCCACCAGAAGAGCTCTCAGAGAGGCCATCTCAGCTTGCAAGGCAGCAATAGCAGCTGAGTTCTTCTCTTCCCCCTTTTTGATATCATCAATTACTGCAGCAGAGGGTAGAGAAGTAGGAAGCGTGTCCACAATATCATTCAGGTCCTCCTGACCGTGTTTGCACTCAGCAATTTGTCCTTCCAACCGTTCGGAGACCAATCTGAATCTCTCAGACTCAGCAGCAAGAGAAGCAGATGCATCATCATTGAAAGCTCTGGCAGTTGCCTTGAAGCTCTGGAGAGTATTGAAGAATTCAATGCGGGTGGCATACAAGTTGTCCTCCATGGCTTCCTTCAGCTTGTTGCGATGGTCCAGTAGGACTTGATGAACATGAGTTTCAATCATAGAGGGGGCAGCAGACTTGGCAGCCAGAAGAGTAGCTTTGACCTCCCTGATGTGGTCATCAAAATAGCCTTTTAATTGTTCCAAGAGTGCAGGAGTTACCTGATCAGCAGGGGAGATCTCAAAGCTTGCGGCTGGAGGAACAAACTCAGTCTCTACTGTTTCAGGGCAGTCCAGGGCCACTCCATCTTTGAGCAACAGAGCTCTAGCCACCTTCCTCAGCCCTTCAGGGGATGTCAGCTGGGATGGAGCCTTAACCTCCAAGGCCTCCATCAAAATTTCCTCCCATTCAGTGAAAGCTGCTTCTCCCATCTCCTTAATTAGGGCCAGAAAGAATGTGACTGGTCCCTCTTTTGCTTGTGCCCAGGCTAGGCCATCAGCAAGGATGTCCTGGTAGGCTGGGTAAGGGTTCAGTTCAGGGATGTAGAGGGAAATGTGGGCTATGGCAGATATAATCATCCCTCGTTCAAGAGGCCCCTTTGAACGATGGTGAGATAGGCGTGCTTGTTTAGCCATTTATGAGGGGGAGTTGGGGTTATCGAAAATTATGGGTTCAGGGTGAGAGGGTTTGGGGGTAGCTGAAGGCTCTCCAGAGGTAGCCATCTCCTCTGGTTCATTGTCGACTGGGATTTGTGAAGGTGAGGGATCGGCTGGGGTTGAGAAGTGTTGGGAAGGATCAGAAAAGGGTGTAGGAGAAGCTGACCTGATAGGTGAGGCAGCTATAGGTGTGTCTGCTGATGGTGTATCAGCAGAGGAATGAAGAACCTCTGTCTCAGCTACTGAGGGGTCAGCTGACTCCCTCTCTTCCGACTCCTCTTCCTCTTCATCAGAGCCAGTCGCAGAATCATCATCTGATGTAGCCTTCTCAGCTGACTTCTCCACAGCCTGCTCTTCTTCTCCAGAAGACTCAACAACCAGCAGAGTAGGCTTCTCTGCTGAAGATTTCTCCCTCTGCAGACTGCTTAGCACAGCAGTATCCTCTTCTTCATCTGAATCAGAATAAAAGGAGAGCTTCCTTTGAATTGGAGTGGTTTCTTTCTTGGATTTCTTCTTTTTACCACCTCCAGCAGGCATTGGAGCTTTCCTCTTCTGCTTCTTCCCATGACCAGCAGAGGGACCAGGGGCAACAGCTACTGTATCGGAATCTGAGTCAGCTGGCCCAATGATGTCCAAGTTACTTCCCCTTAAGAACTTGGTGTGGTTGTACTCAACAACCCATTCCTCATCCCACTCATGCTGGGGCAGCAGATAATTCAGAAGAATAGAGATCTTGGTGGCCATGGAACACTTGGATTTAAAACTGTAAACATGTTCCCCATTCACCTCCTTCACCAAGCACCTCTTGGACTCTTGTTCCAGGCGGAACCATAGCAGACTCACCCAGTCTGCTTGTACCCCATCGAGAATGGTGCGGGCCACACTCAGGCGGAGTTTGGTAATGGCGTCCAAACTCCCCTGTTCCGCCAAGATGACCTTGGTCACCACATCCATCAGGAACCGAAACCGCCTCCTCAGCATGGATTTCTTCAGGTTCGTGGTGGTGTGCCTGTAACTCGTCCTGGCCATTAACTGAAAAGTCTCCAGGTAGTCAGCTTCCTTGTATTTGTGAGGTTGGACACCAGTGGAGGATAGGCCAAAGATATCAGCGACAACATCCTTGGAGATAACAACAGCTACTTCATCAACCAAGGAGCCGATGGAGTCTGTGCTGAACTGGGCATTAAGAAGGAATTGGAAGGCATAGAAATTTAGGGTTTTATGGTCAGGGGGGGTCATGGAGATGAAGGTTCGGAGATTTTGATTTTGGAGAAGGTTTAGGATTTCTCTAATTTCATGAACCCTAGTCGTGTCAAAATCGACACACATCTCTGCGTACATCTTTTCCTTGAAGAGTTTTTGCATTGCCTTAGATGCCATACCTTCAAAACAGGGTTTGAGTGTAGAGAGAATATTATGCAGGAAAACTTAAGATTTAGGAACAGAAGTTTTCAGAAAGAAGTTTAAAGGGGTATATATAAGTATCGAGAGATATGAGTAGTTTTTCCAAAATTAAAACCGATCAGTTTTTATCGTAGATTTGTATCTTGCATCACATAAATCAAAGGTCCAGAATAGATGACCTTTGAGTATTTTGGAGGTGATGCGTGGGTGTCAGGATTTTGAAAAGGTTTTGACCGCCTCAAAAGATTCCCCTTTTTGAAAAAGGTAATGATGAAAGCACTTTTTGAGAAGATTTAGACGGTGTTAAATTAATTACAACTGACACCTTATTTTGAAAAAGGTAATAAATCCCCGATTTTTCATAAATAAAAAGATTAGATTGCCAATTTTCTAAAATAGTTTTTAGAAATTAAGGATTTATTAATTTTTGAAAAGATTTGATAGATAAAATAGAATTTTTTTTTTTAAAAAAAATCGACATAAAGATCATAGAAATACTTATCGAGATGCTGACGTGGCAAAATCAGCTGATAAGAGCGATCCTTATGAAAATTTTTTCTGCTCATCTGGGTCTTTAATGTCAGCTGACATGGACCAGCTGAAGCAAAGTGGCCTTGTCTGACTTTCATAACTTATCCCTGTATCAAGTTAGACATAACAAGATAGAGAAAAGAAAGGAAAGAATAAGTAGACATACCAGATCAGCTGATGTGAGGATCAGCTGACTACTTCAGCAGAATAGTCCTCAGCTGGGTACCAGCTGACTACCCTTTTACCCAAAAACTTTCTTTCTATAGAACTGCCCCTCCATCTATCATTCCTAACTCTGCTACTAATTCTCTGAATCTTACCTCTGCTAAGGGTTTGGTAAGAACATATGCTCTCTGCTTCTCCGTATGAATTTTCTCCATCCTGATATCTCCTTTCTCAGCATGATCCCGTAGAAAATGATGTCTTATGTCCACATGCTTGCATCTAGTATGGAGAACAGGATTCTGAGTAATGGCTATTGCACTTGTGCTATCACAGAAGATGGGTATCTCTTCTGTGATCACATGGTAGTCCTTCAGCTGTTGTCTGATCCAGAGCAGCTGAGAACAGCAACTACCAGCAGCCATGTACTCTGCCTCTGTTGTAGAAGTAGCTACTGAAGTCTGCTTCTTGGAGAACCAAGATATCAGCTTACTTCCCAGAAACTGACATGTGCCAGAGGTTGACTTCCTATCAATTTTGCACCCTCCATAGTCAGAGTCTGAGTACCCACTCAGCTGAAAGTTGTCATCAGCTGGGTACCAGAGGCCTAGATTGTAAGTACCCTTCAAATACTTTACAATCTTCTTTGCTGCTTCCAGATGAGATTTCTTAGGATTTGCCTGAAATCTTGCACACACCCCTACTGCAAAGCTGATATCAGGTCTGCTGGCAGTGAGATACAGCAGAGAACCAATAAGTCCCCTATATTGTGTCTGATCCACTTTCTCACCAGCCTCATCTGGATCCATGCTAAAATTTGCCATCATTGGAATCTTAGCTTCTCTGCTGCTACTGATTCCAAACTTTTCTATCAAATTCTTGGCATACTTAGCTTGGCTAATGAACGTTTCATTGGATATCTGCTTTATCTGTAGTCCAAGGAAATAAGTCATTTCCCCCATCATGGACATTTCAAACTTGCTGGTTATCAGCTTGCTGAACTCATCACACATCAGTTTGTTGGGGGAGCCAAAGATGATATCATCCACATATATCTGCACTAAGAGAATATCATCTCCGTCTTCCTTTCTAAACAAGGTTTTGTCTATCTTTTCTTTACTGAATCCACTATCCAGTAGGAACTGTGATAGAGTATCATACCAGGCCCTAGGTGCCTGCTTTAGTCCATATAAAGCTTTCTGCAACCTATAAACCTTGTTCCCAATCTCAAATCCTGGTGGCTGTTCCACATAAACCTCTTCTGCCAGGATTCCATTCAGAAACGCTGACTTGACATCCATCTGATATACCTTGAACCCTTTGAAAACAACGTAGGCCAGAAACAATCTAATGCCTTCTAGTCTTGCCACAGGAGCAAATGTTTCATCATAGTCAATCCCCTCTGACTGTGAATACCCCTGAGCTACTAGCCTTGCCTTGTTTCTTACCACTACATCCTTTTTATTCTTAAATACCCACTTAGTGCCTATGACCTTCTGATGTTTTGACCTCTCTACTAGAGTCCAAACTTCTTGTCTTGCAAACTAATTGAGCTCCTCTTGCGTAGCTACAATCCAGTTTGGGTCTTCAAGAGCTTCATGGATATTTTTGCGTTCTATCAGAGACACATAACAGCTTAATTGAGCACCCAAGTTTAGCTTTCTTCTGGTCTGAACACCTACACTTGGATCTCCTAGAATCTGTTCAGCTGGGAAATCAGACAATGTCTTCTTGCCCCTTTGAGGTGCCATAGTCTGCTCCTCTTGGGTCTTGTCTGAAATTCCCCCTTGGTTAGTGTCAGGAGTCAATGTGCCATCACCTGATGCTGATGAGGGCTTATCAGCTGATTTGGGCTCATCATCTGAACCTGAGTCTGATTCTATCCTAGGTACTACTACCTTAATCAGATCTGGCTTATCTGACAGATTCAACTGATCCACCTCTTCTGCTAGCTTCTCCTTACTGTACTCATGAAAAGATTCATCAAATACAACATGGGGTGTCTCCTCCACACAGAGAGAGACTTTATTAAAGACTCTATAAGCTTTGCAACTTCCAGAATATCCTAAGAATATTCCTTCAGCAACCTTAGCATCAAAAGTCTTTAACTTAGTCTTTCCATTGTCATGGATGAAACACATACATCCAAAAGTATGGACATAGGAAAGGTTAGGAGTTTTACCTTTGTACATTTCATAAGGAGTCTTCCCATGTCTCTTAACTGGTAGACCAGGCAGTATTGATGGCTTCTGCCCAAAATCTTTGAGGAGTCTGATATTCAGCTAACATAGTCCTTGCTGCCTCCTTGAGGGTTCTGTTTCTCCTCTCAGCTAACCCATTCTGCTGAGGTGTTCTGGCAGCTGATGTCTCATGCTGAATACCATTATCCCTGCAATAGTCAGAAACAACAGAGTTAAGAAACTCAGTACCTTTATCACTTCTAATTCTGACTATGCTGAGGTCCAGCTCCTTCTGAATCCTCTTGAACAACTCCAGCATCTTGACCATAGTCTCATTCTTTTTTAACAAGAACACTACACAAGTGAATCTTGTATAGTCATCAACAATCACCAGTGTGTACTTCCTTCCACTGAAACTAAGGGGTGAGAGAGGTCCAAACAAGTCCATATGAAGCAGCTGGAGTGCTTTTGTTTTTGAAGTACTCTGCACATCTTTGAATGAGGCTTTAGTCTGCTTCCCTTTCTGACAGGTATCACACTTCTGCTCAGATGCAAACACCTCATTTGGTAGACCTCTGACTAGACCCTTCCTTGCAACCTTGTTGAGAGTCTTGAAGTTCAGACGACCTAACCTCTTGTGCCAGAGCCAGCTGATCTCAGATGAGCTTTTAACAATCAAACATGAGTCAGCTGGACAGCTTGCAAAATCTGCAAGATACATATTACCTCTTCTGAGGCCAGTTAGTAGCACCTGCTCATTTAAATCATTAATAATAAGACAAGAGTTCTTAGAAAATCTTACTGAATATCCCTTGTCACAGAATTGGGATACAGACAGAAGATTGTGCATGAGCCCTTCTACATAGTAGACTTTTTCAACTCTTGTTCCTTTGATCAGCAGGGTGCCTACTCCTCTGGTGACTCCAAAATTGTTGTCACCGAACACAACTCTAGGCCCATCCAGCATTACAAAGTTCTGGAGAAGATGCTTCTCAAAGGTCATGTGCTTCGAGCAACCGCTATCAATGTACCAGACATGGCCTTTGGCTTCCCCTCTTTCTATAGGGCTAGAGTTAACCTGAAATTAAAACTCAGGTTTTAGGTACCCTATCTTTGGGTCCTGATTGGTTAGTATTGACTTTCTGGATCCACAGGTAAAGATCATCCTTATGAGGTTTAGGAGATCTCAACATTCTACCATATTTGTCCACAAAAATCATCTCCCTCAGAGGATCTTTTCTGGGGCAATGAGTGATAACAGTAGGTTTATAGGTGGGTTGCTCAAACGGATAATTTCGGCTTGAGCCTCCGAATGACTCATAAACTTTAGCCGGTAAAGGCTTGCCTACTTTGGTTACATTAAAAGTAACCCAGGGCTGAGGTCTGTTTCGCTTGGGTTTACTCTGCTGAGATGACCCAGGCTTATCATTCCTCTGCTGATTCTGCTGAGGTCTCCTTTTTCTTAGCTGAGCTATGACTTGGATTCCTCTTCTGATCTCGAGACTTCTGAGCTTTGGACTTATGTTGGTTGTCAGCAGGCTTCTGAGTTTAAGTACTCTTCTGCTCTGTTGAAACCTTTTGATCACCAGCAGACTTCTGAGCTTTGGAGCTCTTCTGTCCAGCTGGGACCTTTTCTGTCCCTCTGCTCTTCTGCCCTTCTGATCCAGATGCAGGCTCAGCTGACCCTTTACCCTTTCGAGGATCCCTAATTAATCCACTGTCACCTTTCTTCTTCTTTTGTGGTTTGGGTTTGGGATAACCAAGACCCCTTTTATAATTCACAGTTTGTGAGGATTCAGCTATTTCAGATACAACATTCTTTGCCTTAGTCAGCTGAAGCTGCTGTGAATTTTTGGTTATCAGTTCATTCTGCTTGAAGAGTTCATCGAACTTAGCTATCAGCAGATTATGTTCTTCACTCAAGACAGTGTTCTCAGAAAGTAGCTTTTCTATCAGCTTCTCCTGTTCTTCACATTTTGCTATTAAGTCAGCAGACTTGTTAGCTTGTGAGTCATAGGATATCACTGGTAGTCTAGCACTTTCCAGATCTTGTCTCAAGCTTGAAACTTCAGCTTTCAGACTTGAGTTCTCCTCTTCCAGCTTAGAACAAACTTTTAAGGAGGATTGGAGATCAGATAACAACTTGTGTATATCTGACTCCATAGAATAGGTAGAGGAGCAAGATGAGCTATCAGAGGGGGTAGGAGAATTTACCTCTTCCACCTTAGCCATAAGACAGATATCATCCTCTGATTCAAAATCAGATGAGGACGAGGATGAGCTGATATCCTGCTTCTCCTCCTCTGCCAGCAGAGCTCTCTTATCAGCGAACCTGCGATCTCTCTTGATCCTCTTCTCTTCTCTTTCCCTTGGGGTAAGCTGAGGACAATCATAACTGAGATGTCCTGGCTTGTTGTAAGTGAAACAAACACCATCTCCTCCTCTTCTGGGACTTGGATCCCTCCTTCTCTCTGGAGATTTATATATGGTCTCCTGTT
The DNA here is from genome assembly GCA_026898435.1 of Prunella vulgaris. Classification (NCBI taxonomy): domain Eukaryota; kingdom Viridiplantae; phylum Streptophyta; class Magnoliopsida; order Lamiales; family Lamiaceae; genus Prunella; species Prunella vulgaris. The sequence goes on along the minus strand of JAPKLY010003064.1, from coordinate 10,598 downwards.
CATCTGATGGTCTTCTGGCATCAGATGACTTCTGGTATCTTCTGGAAGAATCACTCTTATTCTTCTTCCAATGAGATCTATACTTCTGAAACTTGTTTGACATCTTGTCAAACTTCTTGGTCAATAAGCAAGTTGCTCCTTTAAGCTCATGTCCTCTGGAGCAGAGGATTTCTCTTGACTATCAGCTGCAGCAGAGAATGCAACATTCTTTGTGGCTGATGAAGTTGGAGTCTCATCTTCTTGATCTTCTTCTTGGATATCGAACTCATGTGCTTTCAGATGAGATAGCAGTGTATGATGACTCATCTCAGATAAATTCTTTGTCTCTTTAATTACTGTCACCTTCACTCTCCATCTAGGAGTAAGAGATCTCAGAATTTTGTTATTAATCTCTTTCTCCGAGTAATCCTTTCCTAAGGAGCTTGCCTTATTCAGTATGTTTGTCAGCCTCATATCTAGCTGATCAATGGTTTCATCAGCTTTCATTTTAAATGTGTCAAAGGTATGTAGGACAGCTTGAAGTTTGTTCTCTTTGATTTGATCTGTCCCTTCACACATCAAGGAGAGTTTCTCCCACATCTCCTTAGCAGTTCTGCACGTCTTGATTTTCTCTATATAGTCTTTGGAGGTGACCACTAAGAGCTTTCTCAGGCTGTGGTCTGTTGGACACACAGCTCTGATACCACTTGTTGGTCCCAAAGGTAGGTTTTAGGGAAGAATACACTTGAACAAGTCTAGAAGGGGGGGTTGAATAGACTTGTAAGGATTCAAAAACCTTTTTAAATTTTACTGATTTATTCAGAAAATCAGCAGACTACTTGAGGTAGTCTGAATTTTGAGAATAGTGCGCTGTGTATAGTGCGGAAACGTTTATAATGAAAATTTGTTTTTTTTTTGGTGATGTGCACAGATAAGAACAGAAAGAAATATGAAAAGACACAGGGGAATTATAGTGGTTCGGACCAACTGTCCTACATCCACTCTCCACAATCCAACTTGGACTTGAGGGGCTCTCCACTAACTCACTTACTCACTTACTTACACTGTTTTGAGAGTACTACTCTCTTTACAACTTGTCAATGCTATAATTGCACTTGACTTCTCACAGCTTCTACAAAACTTTTACAAAGGATAAGTATGGATGGTGTTTTTGAGCGTAAGTGATAAAACTGTCAGAGTATTGGCTAACTTAATGTGCGTGTTAATCCCCGTAAAAAATTATCACTATTACTCTAATTTATAGGATCAAATAACTAGCCGTTGGGATGGACTAGAAATCTGAGATCCTATAATCTCGTATTCAATCAATCATTGTGATTGATTGATTTTCCTTCTTGATTCCCATCAGTCTTCGCGATCTTCAATCAATCAAGTTTGTCCCCTTGATTGATTGATCTTCTATACTGGGAATCTTCCTTTTATGTAGCAAGTCAACCCTTAAAATTGATTCCGAAGAATCTGGGCTGAGCACAAAACCTCAGCTGATCTGTCTCCTTAGCTGATGTATTAGTCTTTTGATACTTGGACCTCAGCTGATGTGCAAGTCTGCTGGTGTGCACCTCAGCTGGTCTTCTTGACTTCGTCTGAATAAGTCTTTTATCCATGGTCCTTGTCTTGTCTGCGACATGCTCTCAGCTGATCAGTTAATCTTCTGATATCAGCTGATCTGCTCTTCAACTATCTGCTGATGTTAACTTCTCTGATGATCTGCTCTCGATGCTCCAGTGTCAGCTGATTAAATCTTATGTCTTCTAAAATCGGCTAAGTCCACAAGGTCTCAGCTGGTCTTCTCTTCTATGATAGCTTCGGATCTTCTAGGCAGCAAGGTAGATTCCCCCTCACTCGAACCTATCTAATCCTTACTACTCATCAGCTGACTAACATGTTCAGCTGGTCCTATTACAAGCTGATTGGTTTATATCATCAAAACATCTAACATAGATATCCTAACAGTATAACAAGATAATACGAACAAATTAGGGTTGGTGCCGAGCTTGGAAACTAAACACGCCATATAAAAAAACTGAAAACCTGCTGAAACCGTAGAAACTCTAAAAACCCTAAAATTGGGAAAAATGATCACCAAGTTTGAATTTTTTTTATTTTAGCCAATCCTGCATTGTAGAACACGGTAAAATGAACAAATTAGGGTTGGTGCCAAGCTTGAAAACTAAAGACGCCATATAAAAAATCAGAAAACCGGCCGAAACAGTAGAAACCGTGAAATTGGGAAATATGATCACTAGGGTTGAAATTTTTTTATTTTTACCAATCCAGCATTGTAGAACAAGATAATACGAACAAATTAGGGTTGGTTCCAAGCTTGGAAACTAAAGATGCCATATAAAAAAACTACAAACCGGCTGAAACCGTAGAAACCCTAAAAAGTGGAAAAATGATCACCAGGGTTGAAATTTTTTTATTTTTGCCAATCCTGCCTTGTAGAACAAGGTAAAACGAACAAATTAGTGTTGGTTACGAGCTTGAAAACTAAAGACGCCATATAAAAACACAGAAAATTGGTCGAAATTGTAGAAACCCTAAAAACCCTAAAATTGGGAAAAAGGATCACTAGGGTTAAAATTTTTTTATTTTTGCCAGTCCAGCATTGTAGAACAAGATAATAAAAACAAATTAAGGTTGGTGCCGTGCTTGAAAACAAAAGACGCCATACAAAAAAATTGAAAACCGGCCGAAACCGTAGAAACCCAAAAAATCCTAAAATAGGGAAAAATGATCACTTGGGTTAAATTTTTAAATTTTTTCCAATCCAGCATTGTAGAACCAGATAATACGAACAAATTAGGGTTGGTGCGGAGCTTGGAAACTAAAGACGCCATATAAAAAACTGAAAACCGGCTGAAACCGTAGAAACCCTAAAATTGGGAAAAATGATCACCAGGGTTGAAATTTTTTTATTTTTGCCAATCCTGCATTGTAGAACAAGGTAAAATGAACAAATTAGGGTTCGTGCCTAGCTTCAAAACTAAAGACGCCATATAAAAAAATTGAAAACCAGCTGAAATCGTAGAAACCCTAAAACCCCTAAAATTGGGAAAAATGATCACTAGGGTTGAAATTTTTTTATTTTTGCCAGTCCAGCATTGTAGAACAAGATAATACAAACAAATTAAGGTTGGTGCCGTGCTTGAAAACGGAAGACGCCATACAAAAAAATTGAAAACCGGTCGAAATCGTTGAAACCCTAAAAACCCTAAAATTGGGAAAAATGATCACTTGGGTTAAATTTTTTAATTTTTTCCAATCCAGCATTGTAGAACCAGATAATACGAACAAATTAGGGTTGGTGCGGAGCTTGGAAACTAAAGACGCCATATAAAAAACTGAAAACCGGCTGAAACCCTAAAATTGGGAAAAATGATCACCAGGGTTGAAATTTTTTTATTTTTGCCAATCCTGCATTGTAGAACAAGGTAAAATGAACAAATTAGGGTTCGTGCCTAGCTTCAAAACTAAAGACGCCATATAAAAAAATTGAAAACCAGCTGAAACCGTAGAAACCCTAAAACCCCTAAAATTGGGAAAAATGATCACTAGGGTTGAAATTTTTTTATTTTTTCCAATCCAGCATTGTAGAACAAGATAATACAAACAAATTAGGGTTGGTGCCGAGCTAGAAAACTAAAGACGCCATATAAAAAAACTAAAAACCGGCCGAAACAGTTGAAACCCTAAAAACCCTAAAATTGGGAAAAATGATCACTAGGGTTTAAATTTTTTTATTTTTTCCAATCCAGCGTTGTAAAATAAGATAATACGAACAAAGTAGGGTTGGTGCCGATATTGGAAACTAAAGACGCCATATAAAAAAACTAAAAACCGGCTGAAACCATAGAAACCCTAAAATTGGGAAAAATGATCACGAGGGTTGAAATTTTTTTATTTTTGGCAATCCTGCATTGTAGAACAAGGTAAAACAAACTAATTAGGGTTGGTGCCGAACTTGAAAACTAAAGACGCCATATAAAAAAACTGAAAATTAGCCGAAACCGTAGAAATGCTAACAACCCTAAAATTGGGAAAAATGATCACTAGGGTTGAAATTTTTTTATTTTTGCCATTCCAGCATTGTAGAACAAGATAATACAAACAAATTAGGGTTGGTGTCGAGCTTGAAAACTAAAGACGCCATATAAAAAAACTTAAAACCGGCCGAAACCCTAGAAACCATAAAAACCCTAAAATTGGGAAAAATGATCACTAGGGTTAATTTTTTTTTATTTTTGGCAATCCAGCTTTGTATAACAAGATAATACGAACAAAGTAGGGTTGGAGCCGAGCTTGGAAACTAAAAACGCCATATAAAAAAACTGAAAACCTGCTGAAACCATAGAAACCCTAAAATTGGGAAAAATGATCACCAGGGTTGAAATTTTTTTATTTTTGCCAATCCTGCATTGTTGAACAAGGTAAAACGAACAAATTAGAGTTGGTTCCGAGCTTGAAAACTAAAGACGCCATATAAAAAAACTAAAAACCGGCCGAAACCGTAGAAACCCTAAAATTGGGACAAATGATCACTAGGGTTGAAATTTTTTTATTTTTGCCAATCCAGCATTGAAGAACAAGATAATACGAACAAATTAGGGTTGGTGCCGAGCTTGGAAACTAAAGACGCCGTATAAAAAAACTGAAAACCGGCTGAAACCATAGAAACCCTAAAAACCCTTAAATTGGGAAAAATGATCACCAGGGTTGAAATTTTTTTATTTTTGCCAATCCTGCATTGTAGAACAAGGTAAAAATAAAAATTAGGGTTGGTGTCGAGCTTGAAAACTAAAGACGCCATATAAAAAAACTGAAAATCGGTCGAAACCGTAGAAACACTTAAATTGGGAAAAATGATCACTAGGGTTGAATTTTTTTTTTTTTTGCCAATCCAGCATTGTAGAACAAGATAATACAAACAAATTAGGGTTGGTGCCGAGCTTGAAAACTAAAGACGCCATACAAAAAAACTAAAATCCGGCCGAAACCGTAGAAACCCTGAAAACCCTAAAATTGGGAAAAATGATCACTAGGGTTGAAATTTTTTTATTTTTTCCAATCCAACATTGTAGAACCAGATAATACGAACAAATTAGGGTTGGTGCCGAGCTTGAAAACTATAGACGCCATTCAAAAAAACTGAAAACCTGCCAAAACCGTATAAACCCTAAAAACCCTAAAATTGGGAAAAATGATCACTAGGGTTGAAATTTTTTTATTTTTTCCAATCCAGCATTGTAGAACCAGATAATACAAACAAATTAGGGTTGGTGCCGAGCTTGGAAACTAAATACGCCATATAAAAAAACTGAAAACCAGCTGAAACTGGAGAAACCCTAAAATTGGGAAAAATTATCACCAGGGTTGAAATTTTTTTATTTTTGCCTATCCTGCTTTGTAGAACAAGGTTAAATAAACAAATTAGGTTGGTGCCGAACTTGAAAACTAAAGACCCCATATACAAAAACTGAAAACCGGCCGAAACCGTAGAAACCCTAAAAATGGGAAAAATGATCACTAGGGTTGAAATTTTTTTTATTTTTGCCAATCCTGCATTGTAGAACAAGGTAAAACAAATATATTAGGGTTGGGGCCGAGCTTGAAAACTAAAGACGCCATATAATAAAACTGAAAACCGGCCGAAATCGTAGAAATCCTAAAATTGGAAAAAATTATCACTAGGGTTGAAATTTTTTTATTTTTGCCAATCCAGCATTGTAGAACAAGATAATACAACAAATTAGGGTTGGTGCCGAGCTTGAAAATTAAAGACGCCATATAAAAAAACTGAAAATCGACCAAAACCGTTGAAACCCTAAAACCTTAAAATTGGGAAAAATGATCACTAGGGTTGAAATTTTTTTATTTTTACCAGTCCAGCATTGTAGAACAATATATTACAAACAAATTAGGGTTGGTGCCGAGCTAGAAAACTAAAGACGCCATACAAAACAACTGAAAACCCGCCAAAACCGTAGAAACCCTAAAAACCCAAAAATGGGGAAAAATTATCACTAGGGTTGAAATTTTTTTATTTTTGTCAATCCATCATTGTAGAACAAGATAATACGAACAAATTAGGGTTGGTGCCGAGCTTGGAAACTAAAGATGCCATAAAAAAAATTGAAAACCGGCTGAAACCGTAGAAACCCTAAAAACCCTAAAATTGGGAAAAATGATCACCAGGGTTGAAATTTTTTTATTTTTACCAATCCAGCATTGTAGAACAAGGTAAAACGAACAAATTAGGGTTGGTGCTGAGCTTGAAAACTAAAGACGCCATATAAAAAAACTGAAAACCGGTCAAAACCGTAGAAACCCAAAAATTGGGAAAAATGATCACTAGGGTTGAATTTTTTTTATTTTTTGCCAGTCCAGCATTTTAGTACCAGATAATACGAACAAATTAGGGTTGGTACCGAGCTTGGAAACTAAAGACGCCATATAAAAAAACTGAAAACCGGATGAAACCGTAGAATCACCTGGGTTGAATTTTTTTTATTTTTGCCAATCCTGCATAGTAGAACAAGGTAAAACGAAAAAATTAGGGTTGGTTCCGAGCTTCAAAACTAAAGACGCCATATAAAACAACTGAAAACCGGCTAAAACCGAAGAAACCCTAAAAACCCTAAAATTGGGAAAAATGATCACTAGGTTTGAAATTTTTTTATTTTTGCCAATCCAGCATTGTAGAACAAGATAATATGAAAAAATTAAGGTTGGTTCCGAGCTTGGAAACTAAAGACGCCATATAAAAAAATTGAAAACCGGCTGAAACCGTAGAAACCCTAAAAACCTAAAATTGGGAAAAATGATCACCAGGGTTGAATTGTTTTTATTTTTGCCAATCCAGCATTGTAGAACAAGATAATACAACAAATTAGGGTTGGTGCCGAGCTTGAAAATTAAAGACGCCATATAAAAAAACTGAAAATCGACCAAAACCGTTGAAACCCTAAAACCTTAAAATTGGGAAAAATGATCACTAGGGTTGAAATTTTTTTA
>JAPKLY010003063.1:4416-20702 GCA_026898435.1 Prunella vulgaris | reverse complement strand
ATATATATATATTTAATATTATTAAAAAATTCTGCATAAGAAAAAAATTATGAATATACTAATAACACCCCCAAAATATAGAAATATCGTGAATCATAATTCCGTTCATATGTATACAAGAAAATCAATTGATTTCAAATCATAATAATCTTCAATAGAGCAGGATGAATATAAGAACGAATATAATAACTTCTGTTGGGAAATGATTAATGAAATGTTTTAATATAATCCCAAAGACTCCACTGATTAGCTAAAGAGTTGTAAAACTTAGAAAATCAGTCTATTTGTTAGGAGGCTATGTCAAAAACTTAGAAAAACTAAGTTATAAAAATCAGGCTACCATAGATAGAACTAGTCTGATATAGACCAGACTAGTCTGATGAAAGTTAGGAAATACACCCACCACTGAAGAAGGACACCACAGAAGACTGAGCAAAGGTGACCTGAGAAACTCCCTTGAGAAGAACAAACCTGATGCATTTAATACACTTCAGTATTAACGAGGGTAGTTGCAACACATAAATGAAGTGTTAAATGCAACAGATGGAATGTCCTAAGTCACCTGATGAAAAGACAGAAGACTTCCATGTAACCGTTTGACTGGACTGAGGAACAATTAAAGACAGACCAATGAGAAGCTGCCACCTATGTACGGACCTGTCAGTACCAGGTTCAGAAGCAACCAACAACCTAGGAAGGCACACTTTTCAAAGGTGGTTGCATTAACTCTAAGCAGACATTTAATGAGCTCTCAACCATTAATGCTTAAGAGTTGACTATCCAAAATCTGAAGAAGATCTTGAAGAACGTTGGACTACAACATTTGACATATTTGACCACTCCAAAATCTGAGAAATATTTTGAAGAACGTTGGACTACCAAAATAGCTTAATGTAAAACTATCTCTCCAACGGATAGCCTTTCAAATTAAGTCTATAAATACAGCAGTTGAAGAAGAAGCTAAGTACGAGAAACTATCAAGCTCATATGAAGTCTAAAGCTCTCCAAAGATCATCACAATTCTCTAGCACTCGAAATCACATTAGTTTTCCCAAGTGCTTACATTGTTTAAAGTTCAACTTTTTAATTAGGCTTACATTGTAATATCCTTAGAAACCTACTGAGATAACTCTACCTAGATACTGTTCATTATTGTAAAAGTTATCTCAACCTTAGTTGGAGAACTCAATCTCTTACACTGAAATAGGTTCAAGGCTGTGAGTTGGAAGAAAGTAAGCTGAGTAGTGTCTCAGTCTGAAATCTTGAGAGGACTAGGACTCAGGGAAAATCCTAGAGATCAAGAGAAGCTATTCTTGATCAGTGCACCTTGACACTCTAAAACAAGGAATTCCTGAGGTTAAGGAATTCTCCTGTTAAATCAGGAAAAGTGGATGTAGGAGAGTTTAACTCCGAACCACTATAAATCCCCTGTGTTCTTACTGCTTTACTCCTTTGTGTGTGTTGATAAAATCTTTGAAAAGGTGTTTACTTAATCCGCTGCTAATTTTAAACTCTGATAAAAACTCAGGTTACTTATCAGGGGACCTTTCAAGTCCACTGATTATTTAACAGGTCACATGTGTTCTTAAGTCCGCTATAAAACTCATATTTGTAAAAAATCTTTACTCACAGGTGTATTCCCCCCCATACACATGTTATTGTTTATCTGGGACCAACAACTTCTTAACTAAATCCCCCTACATTACAATACTTATAAGAGTTTATTACATATAGTGCCACGTTTATAGATGAAACCACGTCTAAGGCCACGTACTGTTATCTAATATCAACTAAGGCCATTGTGCTTACATTTTACCCATATCTGAATAGAAAATGTCCACATTGCCACTGCAGTTCCTATATGACTTTTCTCCCAGCTGGCACCACGTTGTGTCAGACAAGTAAAACCTCATCTCTTTTGAATTATAGCTTGGCATAGTAGTGTAATCATTACTCTAGGTCGAATTATGGCTGGGCATTGCAATCTTCTGAATATTCATATTTCAAAATTCAAACTTACTATAGTATAATAATCTCAGTCAGGCTTCGATTATAGATTACGTTTATGTATTCCTTTTCTTTTTGAATATTTCAATGGATTTCATTTTAACAGTTTCCTTTAATTCTGAATGCAGAGCATTGGAGGTTAATCGTGGTACACAATTCATCGACCATGTAAAACAGATATTGGGTATGTGGTCTGATCTTGATAAAGGTACGTTGAAACTTAGATATGTTGTTGGGTCTGTCAGTAACTGTGTATTGGAAAATGATGGGGATATTGATAATATGCTCTCTATATGCAATGCCATGTCTCAGAATTAGTTTTCATTTTTGTATTGCAAAATTACAAGTGTTCCCCTATTTTTAACCCACTCATGCCTTAAAATGATATGAATTCTGTTATCGACGAGTGTGGAATACCAGATAGTTTAGGCGTGAGGAGCTCAACTGTGCATAATGATACTAGTTTAAATAATGGTGCTACTAGCATATTGGGGGTTAGGACTAATTGTTTTAGAAATAGTGTGTTGCCTTTCAAAGTTACTAAGAAACCCCGTAGTGTAGGCCACTCTTCAGACTTCAGTGTTGAAGGCGTATTGCCCTCATATGACATATGTCCCCACACAGACAAAACACCATTGCTATCCGATGGATGGCATGAATTATTTGATGATGGTATAGGTTCTATTTTCAAAACTGGTGCACAGGGTTTCAGGACTGCCCTAATAAATTATGCTACAATGCTTGGTTTTAGATACACGTTTGTGAAGAATCGGTCTGAATACATCCATGTTTAGTGCACTGCTAATCTTACATGTGGCTGTGAATGGTATATTAAGGCTAGATGTGTGAAGACATGTATGTGGTTTGAGATTTATAAAGGACATTTTCATCATAGATGCATTAGTAAGGATGCTTCGTCCTCTAAAAATCGTTTAGGCCCTAAGGTTATTGGTAACCTGTTAAGAAATGAGTTTCTTGGTGATCACGATATAAATGGTAGTAGAATTGTTGGAATCATGAAGACTAATTATGTAATAGACATACCTTAATACAAAGCTTGGCGCTCTGCCGAGGAGGCAAAGGACAATTTGTTTGGTTCATATAACCAATCATACGACGACCTTCGATGGTATTCGCTGGTTGTTGGTCTCACTAACCCTGGTATACGGTCAAACTCGTTCATAATGCACATTTTACTTTATTCATTGTTCATATATATTAATTTTGCAGCTAATCTCTTAACTGTTCTTTATAAAACCACGAAATTGACCCTCTTACACACCGTTTCATGCATCTATTTGTTTCATTCAGAGCCTGCCTCGATGGTTTCAAGTCCTGCAGGCCAAACCTATTTCTTGATTGGACCTTTCTTCATGGACGTGCGAAGGGCACATTACTTACTGCGAGCACCAAGGACAGAGATAATGGTATTATTTTCCTGCACAAACATGCCTGTCTGATAGCATTTTGTTTGTCATATGTGAAGATTATATCAGAAATACATATAATCTACATCATACTTTGTGGCATATAACATCAGATCACATTATAACCCAATTTGCTACCGGTCTTCCTCAGGTCTTTTGCACGTAGCATTTGCAGTGGTGTCTGCTGAGAACATGTGTAACTGGACCTGGTTTTTGACTAAGATACGTGATCATTGTATCCACGATAAGGAGATCTTCTACATATCCGACCATAATTGTGGATTAATGTCTGCATTTCTAGCTGTGTTTACCACTCCGAATCACTTTTTTTCCTCTTTCATCTCCTTTCTAACTTGAGAGGTAAATTTGGAGGCAGTTTCCGAAAGATCACAAAATATAAGCTTGCTGACTTGTTCAGAGAGTGTGCGTATGCTACGACCAAAACCATATTCGATGAGAAAATACAAATTTTCAAAAAAACCGGTGGGCGTGCAGCCGAAGATTGGCTGGAGCAGTTGCCATATGATAAATGGGTTGTTTCTCATGCACCACAAATTGTTCAATATGGTGAGATGACGTCTAATGCTGCTGAGTCTCTTAATACTTGGTTGAAGGATGCTCGTGGACTTCCCATCACACAAACGATTGACCATATTAGTCAAGGTATGCTAGGGTACATTCCTGTTGCGGTTTACTTGTCCAAGATACATTTCTTTTTGTTATATCTTTTTGTTCTTGTTGTATATGTAGAAATTAGCAGATGGCAGTTGGAAAGGAAGACTAGGAGCTCGAAATGGGATACTGTACTATGCCCAACAAAACATGCTCTGTGGGTTCATGTTTATTATTTATCTCGGTCATGGAATGTATGCCAGCATGGAGATGGAAAATTTGAAGTTAAGAGCTCGCCTTCTGTGGTTGTCGATGTTGATCAACGAGTGTGCTCTTGTTCACAATGGCAAATAACTGGTTTCCAATGCTCTCATGCTGCTGCTGCTGCAATAGTTCATCATGGTTCAACGCTTGATCAATATGTGGATGCATGTTTTTTGACATCATCATACCAAACATGTTACATGTTCAGTATCCAACCCATCCACCTAAATGAAAGATACGAGCTGCAACGAATGCTTCATGGTGATACTGTCTTCCCCCTATTCTCAAGAACCCTCCCGGTTGTCCGAAGAAAGCTCGTACCAGATATTAACCTTTTGATTTTTGTTTATCTTTCAGGTCTAGAATCTTCCCCCTTCATGATATGATTACTATTCCCGATATCAAACAAGATCGGCTGATACTCTCAGATGTTGCATCCATATGTAGTGCTTGTTTATTAGAATAACATTTCTTGTAATGCAAGATCACTTTTGGTTCTTGTTTCCCAATTTGTTTATCCACTCTTTTTTCTACTGTTATTTAATAATTTTGAATGAATCTTTGGTTCAAGACTGGAAAGGTGATATCACTTTTGGTTCTTGTTTTCCAATTTATGCTTATTTATCCACTCTTTTTTCCACTGTTATTTAATAATTGTGAATGAATCTTTGGTTCAAGACTGGATGCAGGTGATATCACTTTTGGTTCTTGTTTCCCAATTTGTGCTAATACCTTCAATAATCACTTCCATGTCTTTATTTATCCACTCTTTTTTCTACTGTTATTTAATAATTTGTGAATGAATCTTTGGTTCAAGACTGGAAAGGTGATTTTTTCATGCGCACGAGTAAATATTCACTACTATGTCATTCATGGAACCTTAATTTGATAGAATTCCAACCAAATCCATAACTCCTCCAACAAAATGAATTGGTTTTATGATGTGTTCCAGCATGTTAAGAATATCGTATCGATAGTCAATGTAAATGATGTCTACGTATCTAAAATCTGGTTAACGGTCAACTGAACGCATGAATATTGTAATATCATCTAATTGGACAACATTCCACCATTCCACTACATATTACAAGGAATCTAGACTATTTTTTTTATGTGGTGCATGGTTATGTTCCATTTACCTATTTAAACGGTCAATTCTATAAAACGTTTGACCATAAGAAAGATTAGTCTAGAAAGTGGGGGAATTGATTGAGGATTCATGGAACTTTAATTTGCTAGCATTCCAATCCAATCCACCATTCCCCCAACCAAATGAATTGGATTCATGTGTTCCGTTGACCGTTATCCAGATTTTAGAAAAGTAGACATCGTTTACATTGACCGTCGATACGATATTCGTAACATACTGGAACACATCATAAATCCAATTCATGCTGGAACACATCATAAATCCAATCCAATATGTAGTGGAATGGGTGGAATGTTTTCCAATGGGAGGGTATTGAATATTTATGCTTTCCGTTGCTCATTTTCCTGATTTTACAGAAGTAGACATAGTTTACATTGACTGTCGATATGATAATCGTAACATATCTTGCAACACATTATAAATCTTATTCATTTGGTTGGGGGAATGGTGGGTTTGGTTGGAATGATATCAAATTAGTACTCCCATCATATTTTCTAGTCTCATCATTGATGTCATTCCAATCCATTTCATCTTGTTTCCATCTTAATAAAAGCACATTCCAATTTGTTTTGTGATCTTTTCGATAATGTGACTTATTTGTCGCTTTAAAGATCGTTTTGCATATTTTCAGTAGAACAAAAACATTATGCCCAATGCCCATCATCTTTTCTAGTCTCATCATTGATGTCATTCCAACTCATTTCATCTTGTCTCCAACTTAATAAAAGCACATTCGAATTTGTTTTGTGATCTTTTCCATAATGTGATCCAAAATAACAAATATTCGTAGATAAATGTGCAAAATAACAAATATTCATAGGTAAAATATTGAATAAACTATATATATAGGTAGTCCCCAGAAGAATTTTAAAAATCTATAGATTAATTAAAGTAATACATTTTAAATTAAAATATATGTATATATAAATGTATATATATATATATATATATTTGAGTATGAAAGAAAAGTAGTCAAAATAATAAAATAATTCATTTTAATTTAATTTTAGTTAAGATTTTTTATTTTGATATTAAACTCATATGTTTTTAATAATTGTTAATTTCTACATCAAAATTTAAACATGCAAATTAACCATTTTATGACAAACCATCAAATTTAATCACAATATGACAGATATTAAAATTTAACATAGTTAAATTTTTAAGAATTTTGCATGAGAGTTGACTTATAGTATTAAAATATATAAAATAGTTTTTTATGAGGGCATATATTGTTCAATTTAAGTGAAGATATTTGTTATTGATTAATATTGAATTGTGCAATATCTTTTGGGATAAATAATTTGATATACTGTTGTTGATAGAATTTATTAACGGTGTTTGTTATGTGGCTATTATAATGTGTTAATCATATCAAACAATAATCCAAGAGTGTGTCTTGGATTGGATAATATAGAGAGAGAAAGTAGAGAGCTTAGTGAGAGAAAGTAAAGTGTAGTATGATTAAGTTGTCCTGAGAGTGATACACGAGAGACCTATTTATAGGTGTGCAAGTGTGAGGTGGCACCTTATGAGCCTATTTGGCCTTTGATGTTGACGAAGGTTCGTGACCCCCGCCTTGGTCCCTCACAATGCTACCTTTACAAAGCTCTGTCCTACTACATATACATGTCCAATTTATGCACCCGCTAATTTGGCTATCGGGCTAGGCGAGCTTCCTGGCGAGCTCCATTGCCTTGGTCTCCTTGGCCTCCTTGGATGGGGGCGAGCTTCCTCTCGAGAGGAGAAGCTCGCCCATAACCTTCTCTCCTCTTGGTGTATTTGGTCGCTGACCTTGGCCTGCCGGGAGCTTGGGCGAGGTTCTCGCCTACCTCGCCGAGCTTCCCTGTGTTGGCCTTGGTTCGAACCAGTGACTTAGCTCCCACTCACCCCGGCGACCTCCTTAGCCTTGAGATAATCCCATGATTATCCTCAGGTAGTTCGCTTTGTCAACACTTGCCCCCCAGCTCGCACACATCATGACTTATCTAATGTGTGGGCGAGCTGATTTGTCTCTGTGGACGGAGGCTCGAGTATAGGCGAACTACTCTTGGGCGGGTGCCGAGCTTGTGGACGAGCTTCATCACGGCGGTTGGTCGACTGATGTCGTGCGAGAATCAAGGCATCGTGCACGCCTTTTTAGGCGTTATTTCCCGCGCCCATCATGGCAACTTTTCAAATTCTTTGCAAATCGGTCCCGCATTCCTCGAATATTCGACCTCGCTCCGACGTCTATAAATAGGGGAAATCAAGTTCATTTCCCACTTTTACACTTCCGAATTCTCAGAGAAAATTCCGGCGAACGACACCCTTGCTTCCGACAGAGTTTTGAGCGTTCTTCAAGGTAGAACACCCATCTCTCTTCCTTCTTTCCATTCTTATTGCAGATTTCTTCCATTCTTCTTCAAGTTCTCAGAAATTTCGAATGTTTCCGGTAACTTTTCAGATTTCTCCGATCACCTTCGTATCTCAACTCCAGCGATCGAGAACTTTGGACTATTTTGGAACCTTTTGAACCTCGCCTAAGTCATGTCGACCCAATTGTCAAGTGGAACTATTTCAAATCGAAACCCCGAGAAACAACCATTGACCGAAAATGAGTCGATTCCCCAAATGACTCCGATAATGATCAGCTCCAGTTCCGAGGTGGCCTCAGTAGCTCGCTCGGATTCTGGCGAGCTTCTTGGTGAGGTTCGCCCTGACTCGGAGGAAGGGGCCTCCAGCTCCGTCTCTCGCGAGGTATGGGAGGAAGGTGACGAGGTCGCCCATGAGGAAAGAGTTGCAAGTGGCAACGAAGAGGTCGCCGAAGCTAGCGAGGAGGTCGCCGAGGCCGGTGAGGAGGTCGACGACGTGGGCGAACAAGGGGGTGACCTCGAAGAGGTCACGCTTGAGTGGTTCCGCTCTATCGGTTTCCCGGAGCCCCAGTTGATCGAGCATCAGGTCCCTGCCGAGGTTATTCATACATTCGATTGGGACGAGTACGTCGCCCAACATGTAGCAAGCTTTGATATCCCCGGGCGAGAATATCGGGACGCGGCGAACAAGTTAGACTACAAAGCTAGCGATGTCAGGAGTGTTATCACCGAGTAGTAACTCTCTCAATTCCATGAGAGGTACCGGATTCCACTCGATATCTTCCTGTACGCTCCGGAGAAGTTTGAGCGAGCTGATGCCCCTCCAGCTGGGTTGACGGCCATCAACGTCCACACCCTCGAGGCCGGGCTTACACTGCACCTGCACCCGATTATCGGCCAATTTTTGCTCGATAACAACCTCGCCATCACTCAGCTCACCCCCAACGCCTGGAGTAGCTTGTTGGCGGCGTTGGCGGTCTTCGGACTGGAGGGATATGAGAACATATTGACCATTGCCAAGCTCAACAAACTATTCGGCATGACTCGGCAAGTGAATGATGGCAAGGGGTTCTACTACCTCAAAGCTCGCCCGGGAAAGAAGTTCTTTGGGATCCTCCCGAACAAAATCCATGATTGGAAGTAACAGTTCATCTTCATGGGCGGAGACTGGCGGGCTTCTGAGGACTACTCTGGGCGAGGTGAGCGAATCCAATCCCCCGATGAATATGGGGAGGCCAGCAGTAGGTCGCCTACTTGGTGTGTGTGGGTTGAATTAGATTTACTAATCTATTTCTCCTCTTTTGTAGGTTTGAAACATCAAAAGTCAAGTCGCGGCAAACCCGAGACGTCCCTCGAGTTCAACGTGGTGCGAACTGTCTGCTATTTAAGGAGTCAAAAAGATCGGGAGATCGCCCACCTCACTCAGCATCACTACCTTAGGCTCGCCGGGCTTCACACCCTGCCTCACCACCTCACGATCCAAGGTCCTGAGCTCCCAGGTTTATAACCCTTCGAAGCTCCCTTATCGGGGGGGGAGGGGTAGCTCACCCACGATACTGACCAATTTTCCCCCATTTTTTGCAGACGGTAGCAGGGTTGTCTTCCCAACTGTTGAGATCCCAGAGGCGTATCATATACTAGCTCGCCGATTTACGATGGGTCCACCCCGCCCAAACAAACTTGCCTTGCCCTCGATACTCGCATTGGACGCGAGCAAGAAAGCTGAGCTCGCCCAGAAAAAGGGTGAGGTAGGTGGGTCCGGGACCCAGAAGGGGTCGACCAAGGCCCCAACAAAATCTAAGGCTGTGGAGGTCACTCGGGCTAACAGGGGTGGAGGGTGAGCTGGTGCCACCCCTGAGCGGGGTCATGAGAAGAGGGGCCTACATAGGAGTGATGGGTCCCGAGCGGGCGAGGGTGACTCCCAAGCTCGCAAGAAAGCTCGAACCCTACTCCATAATAAAGAGGATCCTGAGCATGTCGAGCAAGCTGACACGAGGTTGGCACAAGGTGGCTCGACTCATTCGACTGCTCCGCTGGCCGTCGCACCTCTTCGAAGGTCGCCACCTTCCTCGTCCCCCTTCGGGGTTCAAACCAATGACGATATGCTCCTAGGCTGGGACCCGGAGCGAGCTCAGTGAGTAGCTCGCCAATTTTGGCTTTGACCCTCGTCGCTTTCTTATGCTTTTCTTTTCCAATTCTAACTGTTTTAACCTCGCAGTTACTCCCCCATCGCACATCCGAACCTCCACGAGGCCCTCCATGCTTACGAGCGATCTCGCTCCCTCACTTCCATGCGCAGCCTTCCTCCGGGTCTCGCCCGGAACACTATGAGTAAGGTACATCGGCATTGGTCAAACCCCCAGCTGGCGACAATAGAGGGGCAGGACCTGGTTGAAAACGCCCTACTTTCGATGCATTATGCAAGCGGGCTTCAGCTTGCTAACCAAAGGGTAATCGACCAGGCGACACAACTCGAGGTGGGCCGTCAGGAGAGGAACGATAACCTCATAAAAATGGCGGAGTATGTGGACAAGGCCAAAAGGATGGCCTAGCTCATCGAAGATAAAGCCGCCGCATCTCTGATCTCCGAGCAAGATGCCCTTATGCAGCTCGGCGACCTCCAGCGCAAGCTCGCCCGGATCCAGCAGGACACGGTTGCCAAGATAAAGGCCAAGGAGGAGGAGCTCGCCAAGGAGGCCGGCAAACACGCCGTGACCAAGAAGGAGCTGGAATTGCAGCGAGGTCTGACCAAGGGCGCCGATGAGGAGTGCTCAAAATTGAGGGATCAGCTCTCGACAAAGATCAATGAAGTTGCCGAGCTTCGAAATGATGCCTCCTCATCGGCGGATTTGGTGGCGGCGAAGGCGGAAGCCTCGGACAGAGGCTTTGTCCAGTGCTACGCCGAGGTCATTCGGGCTATCTGGTAGGCTCAAGCTCACAAGGATGACGAGCTAAAGGCGGTAGTTGGCGATTTCAAAGATTGCCTGAATAGGGTGCCCTTCCGCAATGAGACGGAGCTTGACATCGGCGACCTTCCCGAGCTTGGGGTGCCCCTTGACTTTGTTCCGGCACGTTACAAAATTATCAACACAATTCCCGTGCCGGAATTGAACCTCGCCGAGGAGGAGTAGGTCGCGAACGAGGAGGAGAAAACCTCACTCACCGTTGAGCAGCTCCAAGAAGCCTGCGGGGATGCGATGCTCAACACGACTGGGTTCGATACCAGCGGGCTTACGGGCAACATCACCACGTTGCCCGAGCTCTCCCCTCAAGGTAACCAAGCTGTGGGTGGCGAGGTAGCCCCCGATGTCGCCAACCCTGAGACCTGAAGTCTTTTTTCTTACTTTTTCAGACTAGTTTTTTATCTTTTGATTTTTGCCAAGTTGTAGTAGCTCATCGGGCTTTGTATAGCTCGCCCAAAAGGAGCTTCTTTTTGTAGTTTCTTTTTGCTTAAGTAGTCAAAGCTCGCCCAGAAGGAGATCTTTTGCACTTCAAAGATGGTCAGCTAGCCGACCTTTGTGGCTAGCACTGCTACTTATACTTGGGAAAATTTTCAAACATCATTTTTTGTTTGAAAATCCTCCAAGTATTTTTTGAATGAAAACTGACCTTTTGTTCCAACCTTTTCTATTCACATTTTTACGCTTACGTTATAATTTTAATCAGCTCGTTTTTATATTTTTGGTACTTAACTGTTCGTCTTACTCTACTTTCGAGAAGTGAATTGTTTGTTTTACGTCACTTAGGACTACGAATCGTACATTCATTTAAATAGTATGTTTTCTTCATCTTACACCACTTAGGGCCGCGAATTGCTTGTCTTAAACCACTTAGGGCAGCGAGTTGTACTTTGTTTAATCCACTTTGGGTTTCACGAACCTTGCCTTAGACGTTTCAGTCATCTTTTTTTTTTGTGAAATTTTCTAACTTATGACAGTGGGTGCTCGGTGATCCTTTAAGAAGGATACCTTTGCTAACCTTGGGCACTTTGGCCTTTGCCTTATGAGCCTTTAGATTATAACGTTTGGGACCTTGGTCCTTGCGTATTTGCAAACCTTCGCGAGGTTGGATATTTCGTGAACCTTCGTGAGGTTGGATATTTTTTCAAGAAAAATTTCTAACTTCTTATAGCAATGTAATTTACATTGGCTGCCATCGATACTTCCGATGCGAACCTCCGGGAGTTCGTCTGCCCAGCTTCCTTTCTTATCATCTAGGCGGATCTTCAATATGTGCTTCAGAATTTTGTTAACCGCCTCGACCTGGCCATTTGACTGTGGATGGCATGGAGTTGAGTAGTGCTTCTTGATGTTCCACGAACTACAAAAATCTCTCAACTTTTGGCCGTCAAACTGCTTTCCGTTGTCCGTGATGATCGATTACGGAAGTTCGAACCGGCAGATCAGGTTCTTCCATATAAAGTCGATCATTCTTTCTTGTGTTATTGTAGTGAGAGCTTTGGCTTCAGCCCACTTGGTGTAATAGTCTACTGCTACAACATCAAACTTCACACCGCCTCTGCCAGGTGGGAATGGGCCGATCAAGTCGATACCCCATTTTGCGAAAGGTCATGGGCTGAAAACCGACTTCAGTTGGTTGGCTGGGGAGTGGATATTAGGTGCGAATAGTTGACACTTTCGGCACTTTCGTGCGAAGCTAATGGCATCTTTACGAAGAGTGGGCCAGTAGTACCCCTGTCTGATTGTCTTGTATGCCAAAGCTTGCCCCCCAGAGTGACTTCCGCAAATCCCTTCGTGAATTTCTTCTAACACCTCGAACCCTTACTTCTTAGATAAGCATTTGAGTAGGGGTAGAGAGAATCCACGTTTGTAGAGCTTGCCATCCACCAACGTATATCTGGCAGCTTGTTTCACTAGCCGACTAGCTTCCCATGTGTCCTCGGGGGTTGTTTCATCCTTTAAGTATTTTTGGATCGGAGTGCACCAATTTTCACTGTCTTTGTCCTCTTCTTCCCCCCACTCGAGGTCTGATTTACCAGTTTGTAATCGGACGTCGAGGGGTTTTTCAGTTTGGTAACTACAACCTCCTTGACCTCGGCTTCACCGTTATTGGTAGCTAGTCGGGATAGGGCATCTGATTGATGGTAACCTGCATAAATATCGAGATCAGATGCACCGCTATCTTCTGGTAGGTCATCATATGCTGATCCTTCGCTTTGTACTCTCCCCGGACTTGGGATATTATTAGTTGGGAATCTCCGAAAACTTGAAGGTTGGTTGCCCCCACAGCTAATGATAACCTAAGTCCAGCTATCAAAGCTTCGTACTCCGCCTCGTTGTTGGTTGCTCAAAAGTCGAACCGGATCGCGGAGGTGAAGACTTCTCTGTCCGGGCTGATCAAGACTACTCCGGCCCCTGCTGCTGTGCTAGTCGATGATCCGTCTACTTAGAGGTGCCATGGAGTTATACGTCCCCTCGTTGGATCTTGCGGGAAAGTTAGCTCGACGATAAAGTCGGTGAGTGCTTGTCCCTTGACCGCTGTTCGGGGAGCGTAGGTTATACCGTATTGGCTAACTTCTAGAGACCATTTCAACAACCATCCCGCAGTGTCCGACCGTTGTAGTATTTGACATAGTGGGAACATCGTCAGCACCTCTACCGGGTGGTCAAAGAAGTAGGGCCTCAATTTTCTAACACTCATCACCAGTGCATAGGCCAGCTTCTCTGTTGGGGTGTACCGCAACTCAGCTTCGTGTAAGACTTGGCTTACGTATTATACTGGAAGGTGTGTTTTTGCCTCTTCTCGAACTAGGACGGAGCTGATGGCAACCTCCGATGCGGCGAGGTACAGGTACAGTTTCTCACCAGGTACTGGCTTCGACAGGACATGCGTATTTACCAGGTATGCTTTAATATCCTCAAAGGCTCGTTGGCATTCGCTCGTCCACACGAAGTGGTTTTTAAGGTGTAGCTTGTTGGCCATGGCAGCTTCCTTATATCTTCGTATGTTCGACTTGATCGCCTCGAAAAATGGACAATTTCGGTAGCCAGACCTGGAGATGAACCTGTTCAAAGCTGCCATACATTCGGTCAGCATCTAAATTTTCTACAAGGAATCGGGCACACCCTATCCCTCAGAATCGGTCAGCATTGGACCTACATCGGGTTGACCTCTATCCCTCGTTGGCTCACCAGATGCCCCAGGAACTTTCCCGAATGTACGCCGAAACTGGTTTTCTTGGGGTTCAGCTTCATGTTGTAGTGGCGTAGTATGTCGAAGGTCTGTTTTAGGTGGTCAAGGTGATCCTCCTTTCTCAAACTCTTGACAACTATGTCGTCCACGTACACCTCCATAGATTCACCGATGTGTTGGTCGAACATTTTATTCACCAACCTTTGGTAGGTTGCTCCGGCGTTGATAAATCCGAACGACATCCTCTCCCAGCAATACATGTTTTTGTTGGTGTAAAATGCCGTATGTTTCAGGTCATCTGGGTGCAATGCTATCTGGTGATAGCCCGCGAAAGCATCCATGAATGTCATCATCTCGTGGCCCGCGGTGCTATCTACAAGCTGATCGATGTGGGGTAGTGGGAAGTTGTCCTTCGGGCACGCCTTGTTTAGGTCCGTGAAGTCGATACATAGTC
The DNA here is from genome assembly GCA_026898435.1 of Prunella vulgaris. Classification (NCBI taxonomy): domain Eukaryota; kingdom Viridiplantae; phylum Streptophyta; class Magnoliopsida; order Lamiales; family Lamiaceae; genus Prunella; species Prunella vulgaris. The sequence goes on along the minus strand of JAPKLY010003063.1, from coordinate 6,281 downwards.
TCCATGTTCCGTTGTGCTTCTTCACCAGGACGGGGTTCATGACCCACTACGGACATAAGGCTTCCTTGATCAGCTTGTTGTCCAACAGCTTCCCAACTTCGGTGGTTAGGGCCGCATATTTATCTGGTCAACACTTCCTTCGTTTTTGGTGGACGGGCCTCTTTGTCGGATCTATGTTGAGTCGGTGGTAAGCATGCTCCAACGGGATTCCCGTCATGTCTTCATGGGTGATTAGGGTCATAATTGTATGTTTTAGCACTCATTTCTATATGCTTTTAGTGATATTATGTTCATATTTAACCCTATTATGCGATACTTTGTGTATTTAACCCTTTTTGGCTAGGAAATTGTCATTGTAGGTGAAAACGAGCAAATGAGGAAGAAACGAGCAAGATCGAGAAAAGGCCAAATTCTGGAGTTGAGCAAAATGGAGAAATTGCTATCCTATGTTGAAGATCTTGAAGAGAGGGTCGCAACGAAAGAAGAATCGAGTCGATCGGAGTTCTAAAGCTCAAGATATAACAAAAACAAGGAAGTCACGCATCGACCGAGACTAAGGCCTCGGGCGACACTAGTTCCTTCTTCGGAAGACAGGCATGTGTCGACCAACATCTCTGGAAAGACATGCAATTGTCGAGCTGGCTGTCGACCAAGCCTGGTCGACAGATGCACAGCTCTTGTGCGACAAGGGGGCCTTTAGTCGACCAAGCTGTGGCCAGAGAGGTCGACAGCTGCACAGCTCTTGGGCGACAACAGTGCAAATATCTTAGATTTTCAGGGCCATTTTCGTATTTTCGCGCGTTTTAATGAAGGGCATCTTAGTCAATGATCCAAGGGCACTATATATACTTCCATCTCAGATTTTCTAAATGACTTTTATCATTTTCTTATATTCATATTCTCTCACTAGATTAGGAGAAGTTAGAGGTAGTTTCCAAGTGAGTGTTCTTAGATTTTCAATTCTGATTTCTTAGATAACTTTTGATCTACCGTTTGGATCGGCGATCCGTCTTCTCCAGCATTCTTAGCATAGCTAAAGCTATATTTCTACCGATTGATTTTCAATTTCTAATGTTGGATCATTTTCTAGCTTATAGAGGTAATCTTGTATCTTTTCAATTCCAATTGTAATAGGTAAATTCTTGAATACTTTGTATAATTCCTGCATAATGATGAATGTAGTTACTTCAATTTCTTCATTGCTTATTAAATTAGCCATGGACTAATTCCTTTGTGTGTTGGTGTATGATTCCTATGGATTAGTGTGGTGTTATGTTGATCTTATGAATGCTTGAGATGTTGTATGATCAATTCTCTATTTTTATGGTTTGTATGAATGCTTATATGCATAATTGATTGTATGGGCCATTAGGACTTAGTCTCATACAAAAGTTGGGCTATTTACCTAAAACATTCTTGTATTAGGTCATTGCATACTAAGTATTTGTTAAAATTTCTAAGATAGTGAGAATTACCTTAGAGAATTGGAAGGACAATTAGAGACTCTTATGTGTATTTAGGGAGACCTTTGCATATTAGAGTGGCTTGCCTATTGATTGTACAATACCTCAATGCATGAGTAAGTGATACTTCACCACATGAAACATAGGATAGTACACTAATACACTTCTCACACAACTTGCTCACTTTGTGAATCAAGGTGATAGGTAGTTTACTCGTTTGACGCACTTGTAGACATAGATACCATATCCCCTTTACTTACTTTGTGATTTTTGAATCAAGAACAATAGTCTTACCTTACAAATCTCCGTCTCCTTTGGGTTTGATATTAAATAAACTTGGTTAAGCTTGCCATTGCAATAACGATCGTGTACACTTGCACGTAGACACCTTTTGGCTAAACA
>JAPKLY010003062.1:0-20702 GCA_026898435.1 Prunella vulgaris | reverse complement strand
GCTTGCACAAAATCAACGCCTTTAATATTTCTACTGTGTCTTGATGAATTTCTTGGCTAACCAATGGATTTGGTCTTGTGTAAATTGGACTTTTGTGTGAATTATGGTGAATTATTTCCCAACATGTGTACTGAGATGGCGGAATTCTAAAGCCCTGCATTGATTGTCATTTTGACCATTGAAGCCGGAACTTTTGACACTTGAGCCCTGAAGAAAAGTTGTAGAGAAACGAATTAGTAATCAAATACAACTGTAATTGGTTCAATTGGTTTAGTGAGGCTCCAGATATTGTGCAAATACGAAAATGTGTTTTGAGTCCAAACATTGGACAGAAATGGAGTCTTCACTTTTGAGTACAAATACAATCCAAACTTGTAAAATTGGATCACTAAAGTGTCTTAAGTATTTAGTACATTGTCTTAGGTGTTCAATATCATAAAATTTTGATAAATATAACTCCACTTAAGACCTCAACAATATACAATAGACATAATGGTTAGGTTGAATTATACATATGCTTCTTATTTATATAGAAAACATAAATACTTATAACTAATTAAAAAGTGTGAAATTATATATAAATATGCTAAACAATACATTATAGTACACAAAATAATACACAAAATAGGTAAAATACATGCATACTTAAACGCTAATCATGAGTCTAGCTCATTGAGGATCTCAATGAATCTTGATTCAAACTTTTCAAGAGTTTCACCAGATTTCATCTTGAAGTTCTCAAACTTTTGAACTGCTATCGTGAGTTTGTTTTCCTTGATTTGTTCAGTTCCTTCACAAATCATTTCCAACTTTTCCCATATATCTTTTGCAGTTTTGCAGTTTTTGATCTTGCTAAACACAATTTTATCAAGTGAATGATAAATAGTGTTCTTTGCAACATTGTCAAGGTTGGATCTTCTCTTGTCATCCTCAGTCCATTTCCTTCTGGGTTTGGGGATAATCTGAGCTAATCCAGCTGACTGATCAGCTGCAGTGTTGACCTTCACAAATAGGGCCATCTTCTATGATAGACCACATCTCATCATTGATTGCAGACAAATGTGCTTGCATTCTAATTTTCCATTCATCATAGTCCTCAGCAGAGAACATTGAAACTTTGGATTTCACCATCTTGGGAGCCATGCAAGTATGCAAGTGTGTTTTTCAAAAACCAAAAAGGATCTGGCTAGGTACTGATCAAAGCAGTGGTAAGCCAACTGCTCTGATACCACTTGTTGGTCCCTTAAAGTGGTCAAGGTCTAGAGGGGGGGGGGGGGGTGAATAGACCTTGAGTCCAAAATCAAAATTTTTAAACTTTTCAAGAGGATGGATTCTAGAACCTTACAGTAGCCTTTTTGAAGTTTAGAAAATAGTAAGTCTACAAGAGTTTTAAAACAGGACCACAAAGGTTACAACTATGGACTTAACAAGTCTGCAGCTGCAGAGTTTAAAAATAAATCACTTGTAGACAAAATATTAGAGGAGTTCTTACAATTAGAATTGTATTGAGAATACTCTAATGTGCAGCGGAATAAAGTGAGTGTTAATGAAAAATAATATAAACTAGACTTAACATTTGAGTGACTTATGAAAGTCTACAGTTGTAGAGTCAGTTTCTGTGAAAATCACAAGGTTTTATGCACTCGAGATTTCAAAACAATGATGAATGAAACAAGGGAATTAAATATGCAGAACAAGAATATAAATGGCAGAAGGTAAATAGACCAGATTTATAGTGGTTCAGTGTCTATAAAAAAGACCACCTACATCCATTGTTACACCACTTAGGTGCCAAATTCACTAAGAAGTGATCACTCAGATCAATACAAGTAGTTCCCCCTTAGAACTAGGTTCACTCAGAAAATAACTCACAAAGAGTTTTTACAAAACCTCACAAAGAGATATCTACACTAAGTAGAAATATAAAGTAGGTGAGGGAACAACAACAAAAGGTGTGATTCTTTCTAAGAAAATCCTAACCAACTATCCCATGAATCACAAAGAATAAAACGAGTAAAGCTCTCTCAGAATATTGCTAGCTGTAGACTTGCCCAGATTGAATGCTTGTATGCTCAGGGTTGTTGTTGTTGAATCCTCTGAGGACTTCTTCTATTTATATATTGAGTGGTGTGACTTATCCGTTGGGAATTTCAAATTTGAAATTCAGATAAGGCTCCTCTCTCTCTATTGGCATGTGTGAGGTGGTCCTCATCCTTCACACATGATAGTACTGATTGTACTATGTCCTTTCCTTCAGAATTCTGGCCTCCTTGTAACTAATCTTAATTTGGCTTCAGAATTAGGAAAGTAATTTCCACTTAAGTACAGTTTAGTGAGTGCTTGAGAGATACACTAATAGTCCTTAAGGGTCTTCTTAATCTTCAATTAATTTCTGACTTGTACATCTCTTCAAACAGTTCATTGCAGCTGTAGAGTCTTCAACCTTGCAGCTGTAGAGTCCTGTCAATATAAAAAATTGGTTGTAGAGAAACCTTACAGCTGTAGGATCATGTCTTAACTGTATAATGATCAAATATACAGCTGTGGACTTCACTTACAACTATATGTTTCAAACACCAATTTTCTTGGCACAAGTGTTAGATCAAAATATCAAATAAAAACATTGTTTTGCACGCATCAAAATCTTAACCAAGGTACTTAACACCCGTCAACCAAAAGACGAGCCAGTGATTGACTATATTAATAGATGGAGAAATCTAAGCCTAAACTACAAGGATAGGCTATCGGAAAAATCAGCTATTGAAATGTGCATCCAAGGAATGCAATGGGGTCTTAGGTACATTCTTCAAGGAATTCAACCAAAGACTTTTGAAGAATTAGCTACGAGAGCTCACGATATGGAGCTAAGTATGTCCATAAATGGGTCTGAAGAACCACTAATTCGAGAACATCGTGATAAAACTTATGTTAAACCTTCAAATAAGGAATACATAACGGGCATGGCTCACGATAGGGGGCAAAAGGGTTTAACTTTGATCGATATGCGACAAAAGCAATATCCATTCTTAGACTCTGATGTCTCTAGGATATTTGATGAGCTGCTCGATAAAAAATTAATAGAGCTACCTAAGATGAAACGATCGAAAGAAGCCAGATACATTGACAATCCAAAATATTGCAAGTACTATCGGTTAGTGGGTCACTCAACTGAAGATTGTTTTATCTTCAAAGAAAAAGTAATACAATTGGTACAACAAGGAGATATAGTGTTAAGAGACCATCTAAAGTCCATCAAATTAATTCTCCTTGATAAGAGACTAAACTGTCTGAGACTTTCAAGTTGAGTCGTTCAAATAAAAGCTCCTAAAAAAATCTAAAGTCCCTCAAGCCCAAATCTCCTTGATATGAGATTAAACTGTCTAAAACTCTAAACTAGAGTACCTCAAGTCCAAATCTCCTTGATACGAGATTAAACTGTCTAAAACTCCAAACTAGAGTACCTCAAGTTCAAATCTTCTTGATACGAGATTAAACTGTCTAAGACTCTCAAATAGAGTCCATCAAATCAAATCTCCTTGATAAGATATTAAACTGTCTGAAACTCTAAACTAGAGTACCTCAAGTCCAAATCTCCTTGATACGAGATTAAACTATTTAACACTCTAAACTAAAGTCCCGCAAGTCCAAATCTCCTTGATACGAGATTAAACTGTCTAAGACTCTCAAATAGAGTCCATCAAATCAAATCTCCTTAATAAGAGATTAAACTATCTGAAACTCTAAACTAGAGTCTCTCAAATCAAAATCTCCTTGATACGAGATTAAACTATCTAAAACTCTAAACTAGAGTACCTCAAGTTCAAATCTCCTTGATACGAGATTAAACTGTCTAAGACTCTCAAATAGAGTCCATCAAATCAAATCTCCATGATAAGAGATTAAACTGTCTGAAACTCTAAACTAGAGTCTCTCAAATCCAAATCTCCTTGATACGAGATTAAACTGTCTAAAACTCTCAAATAAAGCCCCTCAAATCAAGTCTTCTTAAGAGAAGATTCAGACAGCCTAAGAGTCTCAAATCGAGTCGTTCGAATCAATGCTCCTTGATACGAGCATAAACTACCTTAAATCTTAAAATCCAAAACTCCCTGACGCACGAGCCTAAACTGCATGTTGCTCCTGGTTCGCATGAGGATAAACTGAGTACGACAACTACCAAAGGTAGTTAGTTATATGTGGTTAAACTGTTAACTTACCCCACTAAAGGCATTTAAGTGGTTAAATATCAAAATTTCTACGTTGTCTATAGTAGTTAAAGAATAGACCCTCCTGGCCCGCATGAGGTTAAACTGTGTACGGCGCCCCCCAAAAATCAAATCATGTTTCCCTTGAACTACGTTACTTGATCCTCTTTTAAAAGAGGTACGTGGGTAACTTAGTATATTACTAAGTTCAATCATAATTTAGTCGTCTTAGCCAGATATCAAGACTGCAAGATGGGGATGCATGTTAAAGAACTGAAGAAAAAAATTGGCAGTCGAGTCGATGAAGATCGACGAAACCATAAGACGGAAAAGTACCTTATACTTTTCTCTTGAGCCGGATGATGAAAATTGAAGTGAGAGAGCTCTATATATAGGAGGAGGAGTAGGGTAAATCTTGAAATTTTGAAGTGGATAGAGTATGAAAGATCTGATACAAAGGAAGATCATGTGAAAATATATCCATATCATGAATAAATTTTTATATATTATGTGAAATTTTGATATATTTTATAATGATCTCATATAGCAATACTATATCATATCTTTGATATTGATCCAAATCAAGTGAAATGGGCTTTTGCTTAAGTCCAAGATTAACTAAAATGAAATTTTGGATTTTGGGCTTCCATCATTTAAGCCTAAAAGATACTAAAAGATGAAAGAAGAATTGCAATAGAGTGATTTGAATTCATCATAAAATCAAGAAATTTCAAGTTTCAAGTTAAATGCAAAAAATCTAATCAAGTTTCGCAATTCGTCCACATTGACTGAAGACGCTCGCTAACGAAGTGTGAGGGGGCACTTTGTAAGCAATTAAAATTAATTGCCAAAATAAAAATAAAAACATGTAGAAATTACGTGTCAAATTAAATTTATTATTGGGAATTTGGAGAAATATAATTCCTAAATAATAAATCAAATTGGTCCTCCAAAGTCTAATAAATCAAATTAAGCCTCTAAAGCTCAATAAATTAAATAGGACCTCTAATGTCCAATAAATCAAATTAGGTCTCTGAAGCTCAATAAACCAAATTGGGCATCTAAAGCACAATAAATCAAATTGGACCTCTAAAGTCTGATAAACCAAATAGAACCTCTTAAGTCCAATAAATTAAATTGGTTTTCTAATGCCCAATAAATTAAATTGGATCTCTAAAGTCCAATAAATCAAATTGGGCACATCATGCTAATTATATGTGGTTCTGGATGTCACGCACATCATGCTAATTATCTGCACCCAAAACACTCGCCACATTGTAAACATATTCTTCACGCTAAGCATCTTATTCTCTAATAATTTACTTACACAAATAGTTTATACAGTTTTGGTAACCAAACCTTTGTCAGTTGAGTCGCTTGTGGATGTCATCGCTCGTTTTCCTGCCACAAAAGCATCATGAATCAGATGTACAATACATTTTCTTATATCCTCTACCTTGGTTGATGTTTTATTTTTCGTGATACGATTATGTGCTATGATATATGAATGAATGTTATATGTATTAGATAAAGGCACATTTTGATAGTATACATATGGTCGATTGATACTAATATTCAAACAATTGCACTCGTAGATGTTTTGGATCATTAAATAATATCATAACCTGTCACCCTTGGAGACTATTACCACGAATATAGATTACCTTTGCGTTTCCCACATCTACCTTGGCCTTGTTCCCTCATAGTCTCCATATCTGTGACAAAAAAAAAAGATCATCTCTTTTTAGTTTTTGTGAATAAAATCCAATCATTACAATAGACACATAACGTCAATTCTTATACTAACCCAATTTTGATATAAACCTGGTTTGATTCTTAAATGCATTTCTAATCCACTTTTTCCAGCACACATTCATGCCCTACTCAAGCACCAAACTAAATGTTCACATATTTGTAAATGCGTCAAACTAAGCTATCCTACTTCTGAATATATCATTTTTTTTATGGTTAGTGATGCATAAAATACAATGGTTAAACAAATACTGCACTTTTTTTTTTTTACTTCTACCCATTTTCATTTACATTTTTTTTGTGCCAAAAATTATGTAAATATAACACTACCCAGTTTTTTGTAAATGTTCCAGCCATCTGCCCCTGTTTCCATTCACAGAAAATGCTCCATTGCACCACAATTTCATACAGCTTATACACAACTACTGTTATTAAGACAATAATTCTCAAATCATACCAGAATATTTTGTATTTGCCCGAGCTCTTCGCTTACCCCTTCTGCTCAGTATCGTAGCTCCTCGCTTTCAGAATCATCTGATTCAAATATGTTTCTTTGCCTTACCCATGAATCAACACAATCTTCATCAACCAACTGAAAACCTCCTGACACAATATAATTAAAATCACCCAGTTCATCATTAAGTACACACTGACAATAAGTTTATCGGCTTACATTCAACTAGGATTACACTACACACTACCCAACTTAAACTTCTATTTTCCCATAATAACCCAACCTTTTTTTGAAGAAAAATGTGCGCTTTCAGAAAATTAGGGCTCATAACTTTCTATCACCTCTGGCTGGTCAAAGGTTAGTTACCTGAAAGGAATTTATTGAAACTCACTTTGCCCAAGTCCGATTATCTTCGGCGGCGTCACTTGTGTTTTTAAAGACTAATATATCCTATGCGCTGTGCAAAATAAATGGAAAAAAATTAAAAAACCGTGTCATCATTAGTCATGCATATCTGTAACTTCCCAACAAAAAAAAAAGGAAAAAAAAACCATCGAGAACAAAAACTTACCCCCTCTCTAGATGAAACTAAACCCTGCAAATATGTTTTCCACTTATTCGAGTTCATTTTCCAATGGCATTTGAAATGCGCGCTCCAATGTATATAAGCTTGTCCCTTCCACTTTTAATCGTTGATATGAAAATAGTAGTACTATAGTTGTAGGAGTGTTAGATAGGCAGTGTAGGCTACACGGTATTACCCAACTTTATTAACCAAAATCTATTAGAGGATTTCTTTTGTTAAAATCGACTTGGTTGTAATGCCAAAAAGTTTTTGTGACTTACATTTACTTTCATTCGAAAATATAGACTAGGATGTTGTTCCCCCTATATAATAAACTGTGTTACAATAAAATTAATTATTTATAGTTTTTAAAATACACTTGTTTTAATGTTATCATTGCTTATACGATAATTACAATTTTTGTTACTTTTGTCTTGAGTCAGTGTTACAAAATTGCATGAATTGTGTTACTGAAAATTTATGTTACTTTTCCCTTAAGTTCATGTTACAAAATATAATAAACTATGTTTATGTTAACTTATTTTTATGTTAATGATTTTTGTATTACAACTAAAATATATATTACAATTCACTTGGTTATATGTTACAATAAAGCATAAATTGTGTTATTTTATATCTATGTTACATTTAACATAGATATATGTTACTATGTAGAATAAAATGTGTTAATAGTCATATAAACTTATGATTTTGTTTTCCAAAATTGTGTCTCACGCAAGTGTACATGGTCATAGTAGACGTGGCAAGGTAACCAAGTTAAAATATCAAACACAGGGAAACGATGCGATATCAAGCAAGTATTGAGTGTTCACAAAGGTTCTAGCCAGGAAAACAAGAAAAGGATCATGGTTTCTATCTACTTTAGCAAAGCAAAGTAAGTCTAACTATCACATCTAGGAAGTGAGCAAGTGTGGTGTGTGTGCATGGAAGTACTCATACTATGGTTCATCTAGTGTCCTATCCATCCTAGCATGCAAAATGTCTTTTGGTGTCTTAATCAAGCAATCACTCTAATAGTGTCTAGATCTCTCTAACAACATAAACTAAAGGGCTCTATTAGGTGTCTAGATCTCTCTAACAACACCCAATACTCTAATTAAGAGGTCTAGGCTTAAATGCAATTCTCATTGGTCATAAAAGCCATTAATCAAACACTTGGTGTGCATAAAATTCACATAAGAGATTCTAGGAATAAGCTCAATTCTCATGTCTTTCTAATCCATATAGGCTCAAATTATCCAATTATACATGCCAAGCATTCATACAAATCATTAATAAGAGAACTAATCCATCAAGATCACTAATTCATGCATAGGATTAAAAAGACACCAAATAAAACCATAGTATTCATACAACCATGCAACCAGGAGATTAGCCCATGGCTTATTGGAAATGGAAATATACAATTAACAATTTAAACATCATTTCTAATCACTCTTACAAAAGAAATCAATGAAAACTTACCAATAATAGATGAATTGGAATACAAGCTACAAACCTCCAAATGCCATCTTCTAATCCGTAATGCGAAATACAAAATTGAACCTTAGAAACGAAGCTTGAATCGAGAAAAGAACACAGGAACAAACAGATAAAAAATATAACGGATATATCAAAAGTAATCAAAGATTGAAAGTTGGAAAATCTAATAAATCCATTTGGTAACCTCCATTAACTTCTCTAATCTAAGAAGAATCTAAGAAATGAATTAAAGTGAGTGAGATTGTCCTTAGAAACCTGAGCTTGAAGTATATATAGTACCCTCCATGCATGTACCAAAATGCCCTTCATTAAAACGCGCAAAACACGAAATTGCCCTTGAACATATGAAAAACCGGACTCAGCACGCGAGCATCTTCAGGTGGACGCGCGGTCCAGACCGCGCGCCATCCTTCTCGCGCGGACCAGGGACTCGACGCATGGACGCCTTCAGCTGGTTGCGCGGACGCCTTCAGCGGGGCGCCCGAACTCGACCTTCCGTGCTGGTCGATCTTTCTACTTCCTCGTTTTTGTCATATCTTGAGTTCTAGAGCTTCGATTAACTCGATTCTTTTTCCGTTGTGACCTTCTCTTTGAGCTCTTCAACATGTATGTCATTTGCACCATTTTGGTCTACTCAAGAAATCTAAACTTTATCGAACTTGCTCATCTCTTCACCTTTTTGCTTGTTTGCACTTATAAACACCACTTTCTAGCCAACAAAGGATCAAATGCACAAAGTATATCAGTTTAGGGTCAAATATGAACATAAGCTCATCAAAACCATATAGAAATGGATGCAAATAGAGGCAATTATGACCCTAATCACACCCTAAACTAGATTGTTGCACGGCCACGAGCAACAAAGTGATAAGATAGGGGAATAATTGTATCAATGAAGCATCAGGCACATAATCAAATGCCATGGAAGTATCAATCAATATCAAGCAAGTCTAGAATGCAACATCATCTAATCACCATCAACAAGGAATCAATGAACAAGATATCAAATCAATGAGTCAAGATCCTCACAATATAAGTGTTTAGCTCTCCACTCAAGTGTTTGAGGTTCTCTCAATCATCATACCACATGCATATACTACCATAAGCTTGGCTCAAGTCTAAGTTCTCCACTACTAAAAATGACAAATCATTCACACATCAATGAGGACTTTATCAAGGTTGTAGTGTTGGCTCTTTGGTTGGGAAGGATAGATATGGATAAGAGTGACTAAGTATGATTAGTAAAGCAAGAATGAATCAATATAGAGAACATTCACCTCTTCATGCAATAAGCATTATCATCTTCATGCTCTTCCTAAATCACACTTTCAAGAAATTTAGCTTCCCTTTTTGACAAGTTGTGTTCATACTCACAACACTTTGAAATCAACCTTTCTTAGGCTTTGCTAGCACTTGCTCTTGAACCTTCTTTTTACATCAATCCATACATAGAATTTCTTTCCACTTTAGCCACCATATTCTTCATCATATCACCAATCTTCCTTCCTTTTTTTCACTCTACTACTCATAGGGACAAGAGCGTTCCAAAAAGGAAGGATGAATGACTTAAAGTGTGGTTAGCCAAAGGAAAGGTCTATAGGCACAAAAGTGGTAAAAAATGGATCATAATGTCATTGGTAGGATCATAGAGGCTAAGTGACTCAATATAGATAAAAAATGGCCTCAAATCATATCATGTGAACTCTTCATCTAATGTAGTCTCAAATAAAATTGTTTGCCCAAATGGTGTCTACACGCAAGTGTACGTGGTCGTTGTTGTCGTGGCAAGTTAACCAAGTTAAATATCAAACACAGGGAAACGATGCGATATCAAGCAAGTATTGAGTGTCTACAAAGGTGGATAGCTAGGAAAGCAAGAAAAGGATCATGTTTTCTATCTACTAAATCAAACAAGAAATAGCAAATCTAACTATCACCTTATAGTAAGATGAGCAAGTGAGTGGTGTTTGTGCATGGAAGTAATCCTACTATAGTTCCTCTAGTGTCCTATCCATCCTAGCATGCAAAAAGTCTTTTAGTGTTTTAGTTAAGCCACTAGTGTCTAGATCTCTCTACAACTCCCAACACTCTAATTAAGAGGTCTAGGCTAATATGCAATTCTCTTTGGTCATACAAGCCAAACATCAAATACTTGGTATGCATAAAGTTCTTATAGCTCAATTCTCACTTCATTGCTAAAACATATAAGCCATACAATCCAATTAAACATCCCAAGCATCATACAAGTCATTAATAAGAGAACTAATCCATCAAGATTAATAATTCATGCATATTATTAACAAGAGACTAAATTCAACATAGTATTCATACAACCATGCAACAAGGATATTAGCCCATGGCTAAATGGAAGTGGAAATCAACAATTTACATTCTAATCATCATGATTATTAACTACAACAAGAGAATTAAAGGAAAACTTACCATATGTGGAGAAATTGAATACAATCTACAAACCTCCAAAATGCTATCTCTTGATCCAAAACTCAAAATATAAAATTGAACCGCAGGAATAAAGCTCTAATCACTACGAGTATGCAGGAACAAACGTGTTGATGTTGAAAGAATGTTATGCAATGTGTTGCCATCATTGTAGACAACATCAGAATTCGCCCTTTCTACTAACTTTCCTAATGATTTTTCCATGTTATATTATTTGTCTAGGTATGGAAGTTGAAGACGTGAAGGTCCCAAAAGGTTCTAGAACGTCAGGCGGTTTCATTGCTTGAGTAGAGAGATATCCACTAAGGGTATGTTTGGTTCATAAGATAAAAGTATCTATCCGTAAAAAACATGCATGATTTTGACGGATAAATACTTTTATCTTACGAACCAAATGAGCCCTAACTTGGAAGTTATCATTATGGGCGGTTATTTTGAAGCCCACTACTTGGCTTCATTATGGAGTGGAGAGCTCATTATCTACGTCTATAAATAGAGCACCACTTCATCATTTCAAAGTATGACCGAAAAGTATAATTCAGAGTTAAACGGATCATGTGTTATTCACTAGATTCTAGGTTATACACGGTTCATCAGAATGTTGGGAACATTAGTCTCGGCATTATTCACAACAATCATTGTTTGATCTAACAATCTGTTCGGCTGAACATAGACGTGTTAGGTTTTGTTTAGGTCTATTTTTATAGGTCTTGTTTAGATCCTAGTGTGATCTTGTGTAGGTCTTGCGCGGCCTTGAATTTTGGTTTCTTGTGTAAACCTTGTATTTGTGTCACTACAAGTTATAGTGAAGTTTCTCTGCTAGTGAGGCAGCATAGTCTATACATTTTGTATAGCCTATGAAAATTTTGATATCCCTTTGCAAAAGTGTGCGTTTAAGTCTTCCGCTGTGTAGTGTTGTCATTTATGTTGTCGACATTTTTAACAACACTTCTCTAAAACATTTTCAATCACACGCACCTACACCTTCAAGTGGTATCAGAGCCACAAACTAGACACATTTAGTTTAAGATCCTTTATTTGTGTATTTTTGCAATGGAATATCCATTAACTCCCGCACTGAAACCTCCTATCTTAGATGGATCCAATTATTCATATTGGAAACCAAAGATGAGGATGTATATCAAGTGTTTTGATGAAAGAGCATGGAGGAGTGTACTATATGGTTAGACTCAGCCTCTACTTCCAGCCGATGATGATAATGAAGCCCGTGTCAAATGAGAAATCGATTGGACAAATGATGAGGTAACGGTTGCTAACTACAATTCAAAAGCCCTTAATGCAATATTTTACACCAACTGATGTATCTATGTTTAAGATCATTTCGAATTGTATGTCAGCAAAAGATGCTTGGGACCGTTTGCAAGAACATTGCGAAGGTTCTGAGAGTGTTCGTAGAACTAAGCTAAGAATGTTAGGTACAAAATTTGAAAATCTTAAAATGAAAGATGATGAGGATATATCTTCGTATAGTGAAAAGATCACTGAGATTTCTAATGAATCACATTCATTTGGTGAACCTATCTCTAATACAAGATTAGTCCATAAGGTTTTAAGAACCGTACCAAAACATTTTGATGCAAAAATTTGTGCTATTGAAGAATCCAAAAACACTGATCTTATAACTCTTAATGAATTGATTAGTATTTTAAAAACTTATGAGATGAATTTTGAGCAAAGAGATGAAGTTAATTCTGATAAAAAGGTTGTTTCTTTGAAAAATGATGCTTCTAGTTCAAAAAACATTTCTTTTGTTACTGAAGTTGATTCGGATGATGAATGTTCTGAAATATGTTCCAACACTTCCGACAACATTTCCTTATTAACCAAGCAGTTCAATTCATTTTTGAAAAATAGAGCTAATAGGTTAAAAGCAAATGTTCAGAATAGGAATCAAGGTACTTCTACTCCTAAAATGTTTGAAAAGAATGAAAGTTTTGATAGATAAAAATAGTTTAATAGGAGTAATAAACCTAAATTCGATCCCGAGTATAGAAAGAATGTTAGGTGTGATGCATGTACTGGATATGGTCATTATGCTAATGAATGTGCTAACACCTTGATTAGAAAGAAATTGAATTTTAATACTACCTTGAGTGATGATTCTGATAATGAACCTGACTTTGAGAAAAATGATGAATTTGCTTTCTCTGCTAGAATTCTTTTTTATGATACAAATGATGATTTACTGGATGATTTTGAGTCTGATGTTAAAACAAATGTGCCAACATTTGTGACTACATCAAACAAAATCAGTCCAGATGAAAGTTGTCTAATGAGTTCTTTTTCAGAGATGAATATTTCAGATGAAGAACAGGTTGATATTCAACAAATCATCAAAGAGAATGATGACTTAAAGCATTCAGTAGCAAAATTGGAAGTATTGCTTACTAAAAAAGATCTAGAGATATACAACTTGAAAAAACAACAAGAAAGCACAACCTTAAGCTTCAAAAAGTTTACCAAAGGTGCAGAAAAATTACAAGATGCATTGATAACTTCGAATGTAGGTAAAGAAGGTATTGGTATGATTCTAACTCTACAAAAATCGTGCAAAATGATATGCCCATAAAATTTGTTAAGGTAAGAGATAGTAAATCTGTTACTTCTCATTCTAGAGATTTTGTATGTCATTTTTGTCATGAGAAGGGTCATATTCGTCCTTACTGTTTTAAATACAAGGAATCTAAAATGTCTTGTAATATGTTGCCTGGTAAAACACAACATATTCAACAACATGAACATGAAAAGGTCAGTGAGTCTGATATGAAATGTAATGTTGTTTATACCTCCTTAAAAGCATGCATTCCTGGTCTATGGTATTTTGATAGTGGATGTTCTAGACATATGACTGGTAATATTATATTTCTTACAAATTATAAAATGCATGATGGTGGAAATGTTACCTATGGAGGTGGTTTAAAAGGAAAAATAATTGGTAAAGGTACCTTGAATGTTCATGGTTTTCCAAAGTTAACCAATGTGTTGCATGTTGATGGTTTACGTGCTAATTTGATTAGTATAAGTCAATTATGTGATGATGATTTGCATGTTAAATTTGATAAAAATTCATGCTATGTGCTCAATAATGATGATGAGTGTCTTATGATTGGTAATAGGTCTGTAGACAATTGTTATTTGATTGAATCGAATGAAACGTGCAATAGTGTGAAATTAGATGAAAATACTCTTTGGCATAAAAAACTTGGTCATTCTAATTATGTTCTAATTATAGATACATTCATGATTTGATTAGACTTGATGCTGTTAAAGGTCTCCCTTCTTTAAAGTTAGACGAAACCAAGGTTTGTGAAGCATGTCAAAAGGGTAAGCAAATCAAAGTGTCACATAAAATGTTGGCACATTGTTCGACAACATATTGTTTTGAACTTTTACATATGGACTTGATGGGTCCTATGGAAACTGAGAGTATTGGTGGGAAAAAGTATTCTTTTGTTATTGTTGACGATTACTATAGATACACTTGGGTAGAATTTTTAAAAGACAAATCAGAAACTTTTAATGCTTTTAAAATTCTTTATAAAAGATTCAGGACTATTTTCAATACTAAAGTAAAGAGAATTAGGTCTGATCATGGTAGGGAATTTCAAAATGCTTTGTTTACTGAATTTTGTGAAAATAAGGGTATCATGCAAGAGTTTTCTTTACCAAAAACCCCACAACAAAATGGAATTGCAGAAAGAAAGAATAGGACTTTGCAAGAAATGGCTAGGGTTTTGCTTTTATCAAAACATTTATCTAAAGAGTTTTGGGCTGAAGCTTTAAATACTTCTTGTCATATTACTAATAGAGTCTATCTTAGAACTAATTCCAAAATAACCCCATATGAGATCCTTAACAATAAGAAACCAAATGTGAAGTATTTTCATGTTTTTGGTTGTGTTTGCTACATTTTGAATGATAGGGATCAATTGCATAAGTTTGATTCAAAAAGTGATAAAAGGGTTCTTCTGTGGCTATTCTAAAAATAGTAAAGCCTATAGAATCTACAATTTGAAAACTGACACTGTGCAAGAATCAGTTAATGTTGTGTTTGATGATGATTCTAGTCTTGCAGAAACAAATTTTGAAGAGGATATTACTGATTTGGTTGAAATTTCAAAGCCTATAGATTCTGACCAAAACAGAAATTTTGCTCAAAATGCGCCAGCATTCGAGACAACATCAACTAAAAAGTCAGAACCTATAGAATATCCAAATATTTTTGATAAAACTCCGTCTTCATGCATACTGAAAAATCATCCATCAAATCAAATCATTGGAGAACAATACTCTGGAGTTCAAACAAGAGGGAAGATGAGCGTAAGTAATGTGGTAAGATCCATATGCATGTCTTCTAAATGCAATCTTGTGAACTATGAATGTTACCATTCTTTAGTTGAGCCTAAAAATGTTGATGAAGCATTAAAAGATGAGAATTGGATAAATGCCATGCATGAGGAATTAAATCAATTTGAGCGTAATGAAGTATGGACTTTAACATGTTTCATTAATATTAAATTGCATCAAATGGATGTTAAAGCTGCTTTCTTAAATGACATTTTAAATGAAGAAGCATATGTTGTGCAACCTAAAGGATTTGAAAATTCAGATTTTCCTAACCATGTTTTTAAATTGCAAAAGGCTTTATATGGTCTTAAACAAGCTCCTAGAGCTTGGTACGGTAGGTTAACTGATTTTCTTATTAAAATTGGTTTTGTAAGAGGAGAAGCTGATAGAACTTTATTCATCAAGCGTGTTAATTCTAAAATTTTGATTGCACAAATATATGTTGATGACATTGTTTTTTGTTCTACATGTGATTATATGTTGAAAGACTTTGTGAATGAAATGACATCATTTGAAATGTCCATGGTTGGTGATTTGAATTACTTTCTAGGGCTTCAAATCAAACAACTTAAAGATGAAATTTTCTTTTCACAAAGTAAATATGCAAAGAATTTGGTTAAAAGATTTGGTTTAGAAAGTGCTAAACACATGAAAACTCCTATTGGATCATCTCAAAAATTGTCTAAAGATAATGTTGTCAAAAATGTTGACCCAACATTATATAGATCGATGATAGGAAGTCTTTTATACCTAACTGCTAGTAGACCGGACATTATGTTTAGTTTATGTTTATGTGCAAGATACCAAGCTGATCCAAAAGAGTCACATTTAAATGCCGTCAAAAGGATTATCAAATATGTTGCCGGCACATGTGATCTTGGTATTTGGTATAGCAAATATACTAACAATTCCTTGCTAGGTTATAGTGATGCTGATTGAGCAGGTGATAGTGATGATAGAAAGAGCACGAGTGGAGGTTGTTTCTTCATGGGAAACAACTTAATCTCTTGGCATAGCAAGAAGCAAAATTGTGTTTCTCTATCCATGGCTGAGTCAGAATATATTGCAACAGGGAGTTGTTGTACTCAATTACTTTGGTTAAGAAAAAAGTTTGATGATTATGGTTTAAATTGTGAAATGCTCACTGTTATGTGTGATAACACTAGTGCAATTAATATCTCAATAAATCTTGTGCAACATTCTTTAACTAAGCATATTAGTATAAGGCATCATTTTATTCGAGATCTTGTAGAGAAAAAAATTGTGAAGTTAGAATATATTTCTACTGAAAAACAACTTGCGGACATTTTTACAAAAGCCCTTAATGACCAAAGATTTTCATCTCTTAAGAAATCTCTTGGTCTATGCACTATTAATTAAATTCATGACTAGTGTTGTAGCAAATGGTGACAGCATTTGTGACAACATTTTTTAGTTCTCATAATTTTGACTAAGTATTTTTATATTTCAGTTACTTTATAACTTGATTAGATGTGTTATTATTTTCGAGCATACATGTTGGAACATTTTGAAAGTCCTGGACACACATCTCTTAAATGCCTGTAAAAATATTCACTAAAAGATGCTAAATCACTGAGTAAATATGGGACACGGAGCTCGCGACTACGATGCTCTCTTTTAAAAGGTGATGAAAATTGCATCAATTTGTTCATAATCCATTGAGTAACTATGGGACATGGAGTTGACTACTATGATGCTCTCTTTTGAAAAGTTGGATCAATATGAACTAAAATAGTGTTTTGTAAAAAATATTGGGGCAACACTAATGAAGCAAATTCATGTAAAATCCGTGTTGAGATGTGTGTGTGCCGACATATTTGACAACATTTGTTAGGGCACGAAAATTTTGACTAAGTCTTTGATAGTTATTTATTTTGTGAATTTTTAATTGTATTAAGTCTTAATTATGTGAATTAATTCTCTGAATTTATTTAATTAATTATGTGTAGTAATGGGTAGTTATTTATTTTTATTTCCTAAACTTCCCACTTCCTTATTTTTCGAAATGATGGGTGGTGTTTTACACCACCACATCATAATTATGGGTAGTGCTCGTCAAGCTGATAAATTTGAAAATAACTTCCATTTCACATCTCTATAAATTAGATCTCATGTTGCATATCATTTGTGCATTATATCAAATATTGTCTTAGTTAATCAAAGTGTTTGCATTATTTAAGAAAATGTATTATTTGTTCTCTTGTGTAGTATCACTTCTTCTTCCTCATTATATTTTAGTTTAAAATTTATTATATTTCGATTATTTTAATATTTTTTTCCCTCTCTGAATTTGATTAGATGGCTGCGAATGAAAGCTCTGCATCTTCACAATCATCACACTCGAAACCAACAATCCAAGAAAACCCTCTGCAAATCCTTGCTTCCATGGCTACCTCACCTAAAATCCAGAATACGGCCGAAAATGCTCAGGCATCGACACCAACATCGTCGTCGATTACCATTGGCTCGATGGAGGTTCCCATACCTACTGCTCCTCAACCACTTACCTTCACAAATCCACTCTCAATCTAAGCCGAAATAGCTCCTTCTTCTTCCATTACACCTATTATTGCTGAATCTTCCAAACCCACACCAAAAGAGCTTGAAACTTGTCCGATTGAAATCAAACTTCCGGCGGAAACAACAATGGATGAGATGGTTGCTGCTTACAATCAGCTCTGCCTTCAAACGACTACCCATGTAATCGTTGTGGGGGAGAGTGTGATTGACTTAGACCCGGTGAAAAGAATGGCACACCATGAAGATTATGTCGATGAAAGAGCTACAGAGGAAGAAACTGACTCAAACATTGGGTCCGGCGACTCTAAAGGCTCCAGTGAATCTTTGCAACTGGGAGAACGGCTCCAAAATGTTTGCAATCGTGGGCGTGGGAACACTACCTATCGTAGTGGTAAACGTAGGGTTTCCTACAGAACAATGGGGAAAAGAGTGAACTATTCTTAGAAGAGGAGAAATGTACTTGAAGATAGGATTGCTTCTAACCCCATCAAGGTCTTTGGCGAGAATGAAGAAAAAGAAGCCTCCCGTGCTCCAACTGGAAATAAAGAAAGCTCAGAGGAGAATGATTCAAGTATGAACATTCCTTTGAATCAGTACATAGCAATGAAAAGATCATCAAGAAAGGAGACAGAGAAAGAAAAGGCTGTTCTGCACGATGTTCCGATAAATGTTGCTGAAGATGTTGCCTCTCTGATGGCAACATCAAGGTCTGAAAGCTCAGAAGATGATGAGCAACATACTGAACAACACTCAGATTCATCTTATCAAGATGAGGAGATTCAGGTACATTCTAACTCTGGTAATGATGATGATGATGCTAGGTCTGATAAGGATGAGGAGTACCATAATGTTGATAGCAAGAGATTTAAGGAGATTAGATCTAGGCTGTTAATTACTGAGAAGTTGATCAAAGTTTCTGATTTTGAAAAACTTGGAATAGTCAAATACTTGGAGGATAGGATGCTGTTATACTCTGTGACATGTGCTAAACCACATTTTGTTCAGTGGATTTATGAGTTTTATGCTAACTTGCATGCACATACTGGAAGGGAAAACTCTAAGTTCTATGGCACTACTTGGATTAGGAATGTGAAAATAATGTTGAATCCCAGGGTAATTAATGGTGTTCTAAAATCTGGAAATTGTGTTGAACCTGTAATTGAAGATATGAATGATGTGATTTCTGTGCTGACTGGTGGTTTGGTATCTACTTGGGTGAATAGGATTAGTGCTTCCAAACTAACAAGTTTGTTCTCTATCCTGCATAAGTTGGTTGTATATAATTGGTTGCCAACAACTAATACTACAATTTTGACAAAAGAGCAAGCCGTCCTTCTGTACAAAATTCATATTAAACAGTTCGATTTGGGGCAAACAATATTCAAAAATATGATGAGCTATACTGGTACTATCTCTGGGAAAGGGTTGCTACCCTACCCATGTTTGATCTCATTGTTGCTAGAAGATAAAGAATTTGATAAGCCAGAGACTGAAACAATCAGCAGTTTCCAAGCAAGCTTCAGAATCTCTAACACCTTGCTCAGTGGACCACGGGTGATTGATGTTCCTTTACCCGGTGAAAATCCAACCAACTCAGCTCAGAATCGACCTTCTACCTCAAATGCTGCTGAACATGTTGGCAACATTAATGTCAACATGTCACCTGGAGGATCCATTCTTTCAGTCCAACTAACTCCCTCTTATATTCTTGATCAAATTTCCTCTTTGCAGACCACAATCGATAATTTTCTGGCAAATATGGAGGATTTGAAAATTAGAAAAGCATTTTGGGAGAATCTCCTTTCCACTCCAACAGGGGGAGTAGCTCCTAATGTTGATGCATGCACAAAGTCTGGGGGAGTGCAGTTACAAGACATGGAGGTTGATGTAGATCCAGAAGAACCAGGAAATGAAGTTGTTGCTGACAGTGTTGTTCAAGATGATGCCAACATAATAAGGCAGGCTGTTGCAGATACTGTTGCTGAGGTGGTTGCTGATGAGATTGGGGTTACACAACCTATTCCTGATGATATCCTGAGTCCAGTCAAATGAAAGATTAGATGATGCAGTTGAACATCAAGATGATGTTCAAAGTTGAGCTTGTGTGATGATGAAGTTCGAAGTATGGGGGAGTTTGTGCCGGTCCTTGTGGATGCAACTGTTGATCTCTATCTTCAGCCCTTCTCCTCTCCTTTACTTCATTTGAATTTTCATTATTATGCTTAGTCTCTGTTTTTATTTTAAAGTTGTAATAGTTGATAGCCTAAAAAATAGTTCTTAGATTAGGCTATTCTATTTCTTGTTTTGCTAGGTCTAAAGCATTGTTTGTATGCTTTATGAACCTTCTCTTTTTGTTTTTTTAATATGCTTATAATTGTGTTTTGGTTTATGGTTATCCTTTTGGTCTATAAGCACCTTATGTTGTGCTTTATGTCCGGAAAACTTGTTTTGGTTGATAGTTAACCTTTTGGTCCATAAGCACCTTATGTTGTGCTTTATGTCCACAAAACTATCCTTTTACTTGCTTTATTTTATTTAGTTCGAATAAAATTTTTCATCACTTCGTTTGATGAAAATTTAATCATTTCTTCTGCATAACTCTGATCAACTCTAATCAAATTTATTTGATTATGATCAACATCAGTGTGTTGTAGTAGAAAGGCCAAATTGGGGGAGATTGTCGATGTTGAAAGAATGTTATGCAATGTGTTGCCATCATTTTAGACAACATCAGAATTCGCCCTTTCTACTAACTTTCCTAATGATTTTTCCATGTTATATTATTTGTCTAGGTATGGAAGTTGAACACGTGAAGGTCCCAGAAGGTTCTAGAACGTCAGGCGGTTCCATTGCT
>JAPKLY010003061.1:0-20712 GCA_026898435.1 Prunella vulgaris | reverse complement strand
AGATGCTTTAATGAAAATCTGGCATGAAGGGCATTAATGATGTTATTAACAAGCTGAGGATTATCACCGGTCACAAGTATGTCATCCACATAGACCAATATGAGAGTGAGCTGATTAGATTTAGTGTTATGAAACAAGCAATGATCAGCAGATGAATGCTTGAAACCCTGAGAGATGAGAAAACCTTTAAGGGTGTCATACCAGGCTTTCGGGGCCTGCTTCAAACCATATAGGGCTTTGTCTAGCTTACACACATGGGATGGAAGTGAAGTATCAACAAAGCCTTCAGGTTGCCGGATGTATACTGTTTCAGTTAGATCACCTTTGAGAAAAGCATTGTTCACATCAATTTGTTGAATGGACCAATTTCCTGTCACAGCAAGACTAAAGATGAGTCTTAGTGTAATTGGCTTTATTACAGGACTGAAAGTATGTAGATAATCAACTCCAGGATTTTGTTGAAATCCTTTGGCAACTAACCGAGCCTTATACCTTTCAAGTGATCCATCCTTGTGATATTTGATCCTAAAAATCCACTTAGTAGATATCATGTTCATGTCACTGGAAAAGGGTACAAGAGTCCAAGTTTTATTCTGAACAAGTGCATCAAACTCTTGTTGCATTGCTGATTGCCATTCTGGATGTAAAAGAGCTTCAGAGACAGAGTGAGGTTCAGGAGTAGGGGCTGATATAGGGAGTGAGGATTTGAGGAGAAAGGATCTTGGTTTAAGATAACCTGTTTTAGATCTTGTGAGCATGTGATGAGTATTAGTAGAGACAGTGGGATGAGAAACTGAAGGTGTATGTGAAGATGTCTGAGGATTAGAAGAAATCTGATGTGAATTGGAGGATGACTCAGCATGTATTTGTGCAAACTCATTTGTGGAATAATCTGATTTATTGAATTGGTATACATTGCTTTATATACATGTTTCTAACTTGTTAACCAAGTAACTAATGCTAACTACCTTCTGTTGTAACTAATTAGCTAATTAATAACAGAATAACTAACTTGCTTGTGTATTACTTCAATACATGTATATTTGATTGCAATAATTATTACAGTTCAATTGCCCTAACTGTTCATCGAGAAAAATTTCAATTTTTTAAAAATACATTTGAATAAAAAATTATTTCTTTCATCTCAGAGAATTTGAATTCAAGGAAAATTCATGTGGCTTACAATAATAATTATACTACATCCATCTCCCAAAAATTTACTGTATTTTTTGGAGCAACAATTTTTTCAAAAAAATATAATGAATAAAATGTATAGAATGAAAATTAAAAAAAATACTTTTATTTTATGAATATGGACAGACTGAAAAAATATATGCAAATTTTTTCAGCACTGAGATAGTATGATTTTGTGAGTATTTTCTTGAGTTGATAGGTATTTTAAATAATATACATATTTATGTAGAATATTTAATGTAAATTTTTATGAAAGGAGAGAGAGTATATAGACAGCACACGTGAAGGAGTAAAGTGGAAAAAATTTCCAGAGATGGACAAGCAAGAGATAAAAGCTTAAAATTTGCAATAAGGCAGAAGTAGCAAAAAAGAAAAAGATTTAAAAAAAAAAAAGGAAATGAAATGCTAACGTGTAGTTGGTGCAGTAGAAGTAGAACCCTCAATGCCCATAATATATCCCACTCTCAGTCCACTTCTACCAAAACCCTCACTCTGTTATCCATAAATTCATCAATCCAAACACTAATTAATATTCCCTTCGTCCCAATATTTTTTTTATAGGTGAAATTTCACGCATATTAAGAAAAAGTAAAGTATGTGAATGTGAAGTTAAATAATAAAATATAAAAAAATATACTTTATTGAATTTTGTGAGTATGAGTTATTTCTTTTTTTGGGGTGTGAAAAAAAAAATTGGAACGTCCATATAAAAAAAGTATGAAGTTTATCTTGGGACAGAGGGAATACCAATTAATTAGAAATAATGGCTCCACACAGAGAGGAGCAGCCACTCCTCGGTGAAGTGGAAGTGGAGCGTGCCGGTTACTCGCTCCTCTGGTTGCTGTTGTGGGCCACCGCCATGGGGCTATTGGTGCGGCGAGGCTGGGGGTGGCGACGGGGCGGCACCTGGCGGAGCTGTGCCGGGAAGAGTATCCTAATTGGGCGAGTCTGTTGCTCTGGGTCATGGCTGAGCTCGCCCAAATTGGCTCTGCCATTAAAATCTTAAGCAATGGTCTTCTTCCTCTTTTGGCTGGTGTCATCATCACTGCTCTCGACTGGTAAAAATCTTTTAAATAAATTGTTTGGTGAATTTAATTCTGTTTGCCCTTTTTTTTTTTTTCCTTTTGTGATTTCATAAGCACGTTGCGTGTGATGGAAGTAATTTGTTTTAGTGGGGTGGTAGTTGGGATTTTGTGTCAAGGCATGAAAGAGATACTCCCCTGACCCAGAAAACTTTCTTTAGATTAAGAATTTGAGGGGTAATTTTGTAGATATATATTTATGTACTATAAAGTAAAGAATGCAATGAATTGTATTTATGTGCGAGTCAGAACTCAGAAGTGATGATCTTTTGTGTAGATATTAAGAGGATGCATTTACAGAGAAAAGTTATTTTTGGAAAACTAAAAGGAATCTTCTTTATCTTAAACCCCACAAATTTATTATCGGCCATCCACTACCTATTTAACAAAATAATTTTAATACATTGTTTGATCTCCACAACTGCTAAATTTGGAAACTAGTAAATGACGAAAAATCATATATAGATCTTCATTGAATGATATATTTCCACATTCCTTCTAGTACCTCTTTCTGTTTTTTGTTAACTTTTCTCAAAAAAAAACTAGTTATCAAACATTCACAAAAATCATGAATGATACCACTCTTGACGCTGTTGATTTAGAATCTCGCTTTGAAAAGGTGATGTCGTGGGTGGGCTTTTACGTTGCAGCAGCTTCAACAGTATGCACAATTGTGATGGCAGCTGACGCCTTCAACGGCTTCAGAAGCAAAAGGCTGTGGTTTCCGAACAAATACTTCTCTCTCAATGCCACAACACTGACGTTGCTAGGAGTGGTAATGAAGCTACCACTTGACCTTAGTTCTAACGTTTACGATGGGACGATAGATTTGTTTGCCAAGTACATGGGCGTTCTCTTTATGTCAACATCCATGGCTAATTTCTTGGCTTGTTTGAGATCCATTGGAAACAGAGAAATTTTAGCAGACATGGTTGCTTTGGGCATTTTGGTGATCATGGTCTCCGGTAATGTGGTGATGCAACTGTTGCTGACGTTGTATGAAGGAAGATTAAGTTCGATTCTTTTGCTAATGGTCCCTGCTATTATGATGCTACGACTGCTAGTTAAATTAGTATCCGTAGCTATCATGATTCCGACCATTAAGAGGAGAATGGAAGCTAAATACGAGGAGCTGCATAAAGTTGTTTTGAGCGAAAAAGGGGGAGCAAACCGACCATCAATGATGAAATATTGGGTGATGGCGGAGACTGGCAACCCTCACTTTGTGATGGCACGCTCTATCGTCTGCAACTCTTCCACCAGCTTCTTCTCTGGTTTGATATTGATTTTTGCTCTTCTTAAACTTATTGACTCCGTGACAATGGAATATGGATAGTTATACAAAAGATCAACCTTGGCAATTTTTGTAGTCCAATGGATCGGGGTGGTCGTGGGGACAATTGCACCAAGTTAAGATGGTTCTCTGCTGTTGGCTACAAGTGTTCGGCCATCGTCAAGAACTCAAAGAATTGGAAGAAGGCATTTACGATTAACAACTACTTGACACAAGTTCTTGCATTGGCCTTCATAATGCCAAATGGTTTGCTCTCACTTTTTGCATTGGCCTTCAGATTTTCACTCTTTATCTCACAAAAATTTTCATTGTGATCTCATTCCTACTTAGCATTCATTTTTTCTTGTGTTTTATCCTCATCAGGATAAATTTGAATTGGCATTCAACTAATGTTGAAGAGTCTGTTGATCTGAACCTCCACCACCGTTATGCTCTTCTACTTGACGGTGAGGCGCAGCTACCAAACGGGGTCTTAAAGAAAATGTGTGACGAGGCAGATAATATGATCCAGACTGGTAGGAAGAAGCAACCACAGTATCTTCCACATATTCTCCGCAAGTATGCAGACTTCAATGGAGTAGCACAGTTTGATAGTGATCTAATTCAAAGTCTGCATTCTCAAGAACCTCCAAATGGATGCTGCCAGTGGTGACTCTGACTAGCATTGCAATTGCTCTTTCCAACACTCAAAAGCACGAGAAGCTATTGAGCAGCATCAGTGAAGGTTTCTCGCTCGTCAAACTCGTAGAGAAAGTTTTGGGTGGAAGTACAAAAATTGTCAATAATTAAAATAACACATAATGTCGATAATTTTTGTACTTTCACCCAAAACTTTCTCTACGAGTTTGACGAGCGAGAATCCTTCACTGATGTTGCTCAATAGCTCCTCGTGCTTTTGAATGTTGGGAATAGCAATTTCAATGCTAGTCAGAGTCACCACTGGCAGCATCCATTTGGAGGTTCTTGAGGATGCAGACTTTGAATTAGATCACTATCAAACTGTGCTACTCCATTGAAGTCTGCGTACTTGCAGAGAATATGTGGAAGGTACTGTGGTTGCTTCTTCCTACCGGTTTGGATCATGTTATCTGCCTCATCATTCATTTTCTTTATGACCCCATTTGGCAGCTGCTGCTCACCGTCAAGTAGAAGAGCATAACGGTTGAGGTTCAGATCAACAGACTTTTCAACATTAGTTAAATGCCAATTCGAAATTATCCTAATGAGAGGATAGAACACAAGAAAAAAGGGATGACAAGTAGGAATGGAACCATAATGAAAAAATTTGTGAGATGAAGAGTGAAAATCTGAAGGCCAATGCAGAAAATGAGAGCAAATCATTTGGCATTATGAAGTCATTTCTTGTACTCCCATTTTCAAATGCACGAACCCCGACAAACTTTCTACAGTCTACAAGAACTTGTGTCCAGTAGTTGTCAATTGTAAATGTCTTTTTCCAATTCTTCGGGTTCTTGACAATGGCCGAACATTTGTAGCCAACAGCAGAGAACCATCTCAACGTTGGTGCAATCGTCCCCACGGCCACCCCGATACATTGGACTACAAAAATCGCCAAGGTTGGTCTTTTGTATGACGATCCATACTCCATTGCCACGGAGTCAATAAGTTTAAGAATATCAAACCAGAGAAGAAGCTAGTGGAAGAGTTGCATACGGCAGAGCGTGCCATCACAAAGTGGGGGTTGCCAGTCTCCGCCATCACCCAATATTTCATCATTGATGGTTGGTTTGCTCCCCCTTCTTCGCTCAAAACAACTTTATGCATCTCGTTTGGTGAGTGTTTGTGGGCCAATTGTCGTTAATTCATTCTCCATTTTGTTTATATTCCAGAATCTTTTAGGGGACGCTTGTTTCAAATTCTTCAATGGTAATTAAATTTCATTTTCCTCCTTTACCCTTACATATATTGAATGAGAGTTTATGTTTATGGTGGTTTACATCATTAATGTTGTGCTCCAATTTTAGAAAAGTTGACAAAAAATGAATGTTGTTGATTGTGGTATGTCGGATTGATTGAGGAGGATGATTATGAGGTGAGATGGAGGTAATCAAATGGGGGTAATGATTATCTTATTTAGGAGGAAAAACAATACTGTGTACCTCATTTATTCTCATTACATATAATAATTATTAAGTGTATATCTCATTCTCATTATCACAGAAGAATTTTTTTTTACCAAGCGCCCCCTTAGACATTTTTATCAGAGTATTCTACTGAAAGAATGTTCCCGACTTTTAATTGGTCCAATTTAGCTGATTTCGTGTAACTCATTATATTGTTTTAACCGCAGGGGGGCTTGTGCTAAGTGGGGGACTAGTCCCTTCAAAAGAGTTTATTACGCAAGTACATCATTCAATTTAGGACAATTTAGGATACAAAATAGCATATAAAGTAACATAATTCAATTTAGGACACACATAATAAAAGTAGTTTTAATTGGGTACAATTTTAATATAATCAAGGATATAAACTTTATCATATTTACAAGCTTATCATTCTTAGCAACTATGATATTTCAATTTTATCATTTTATATCGTGAACAGTAATAATCACATCACACCTAGGGGTGGGCACCGGTTTGGGTTTGTCGGGTTCGGGGCCAAAATTTTGGGTACCCGAAATTTTGGGTACAATATTTAGAAATCTAAACCCAATTTAGTTCGGGTACCCAAAGTCGGGTACCCAATTTAGGGGTGTAAATGAGTCAAGCCGGCTCGCAATCTACTCGTGCTCGACTCGTAAAAAGATCGAAATTGACTCGAACCAAATCGAGTCGAGCTCGAGCTACTCGAGTAGCTGTCGAGTTCGAGTTCGAGTTTATAAATACTCGGCTCAAGAGGCTCGCGAGCCTAATCGAGCTTGCACAATATTTAATATTTTTTATTATTTTTAATATATAAATAAAGTAATCGAGCTCGAGTCGAGTCGAGCTTTAATTTTAGAAAAAAAAAGGAGCTAAAATATATTTAATATTTTATTTTATTTAAATAATAAAATTATCGAGTCGAGTCGAGCCGAGCTCGAGTTTGTCGAGTTCTTAATCGAGTCGAGCTCGAGCTAAAAAAATCAAGCTCGATCGAGTTCGAGTCGAGTTTCGAGCTTCGAGTATTGCTTTCGAGTCGAGTTTCGAGCTCAGCACTACTCGACTCGACTCGACTCATTTACACCCCTAACCCAATTTTTAAAATTTATTTTTCTCAATTTAATTTCTTTCTATTAAAAGTAACATGGTTACATAGATAATACTTTTAAAAATTGTAACATGAAAATATTGAATACAAAAGTACAATCTATCATAATTAATTCAAATACGAATAATCAATGCAATAACTTCAATCGTTCAAATTTCATCCAATAGCCCATAGTAATTTCAATCTTTCAAATCTCATCCAATCATTCTATAAAGATTTTAACCTAATATTGGAGATCATTAAAGATATTCTAATATTATTAAAGATTTTCTAATATTTCTAAAGATTATTACGTTGGAAACTAATCTAATCTAAAGTAATCTACTGAGTCGTGAATAATTCAATTAAACTAATATTATTATTTTTTTAAAACCTAATATTATTAAAAAATAAATATATATTTTTAAATTTTGGGTACCCGATTGGATAATTCGGGTTTGAAAAAAATACCCGATCCCAAACCCATTTTTTAAGTTTCTGGTTCGGGTTAGCTGAAACCCCATTTTTAAAAAAAATACCCGAAACGATTCAGTAATTTTTTTCGGGTTCGGGTCGGGTTCCCAAAACCCGAAACCCATTGCCCACCCCTAATCACACCTTTAATTTAAGGGAAGATACAACCTTTTGTCATTTAAGTTTTATTAATTTTATTTTTCGTCCTCTAAAGTTTTAAATTTTGTTTTTATAAGTTAAAGGGCTAAGATCAAAATTCAAAACTTAAGAGGACGAAAAACAAAAAATGTATTTTTTTAGTTGTTTTCTTGTGCACCAAGTGCACAATATAAATTAAGTATATTTTTAAAAAAATTATATTTGTTATTATTTGAAAAGTAACACTTGTTGTAACAGTTTAAAAAAGTACCAAGTGCACAATAGTGTAACAGTGTTAAAATGTACTTGAGTTATAATGTGCATTTGGTGCAGATGCACACAAGACTAGTGCTTTTTTATTTAGCAACTCGCATAGGTTCCATCTCAAAATCAATTGGTGATAGAAGAAATTGTCCACTAGATTTATAAACCAGTCTCACATCTTCAATTTTTTAAGGGAAAATACACATTTTTGTCCTCTTAAGTTTTGAATTTTTATTTTCGTCCTTTAACTTATAAAAAATTATGGTTTTCGTCTTCTTAAGTTTTGAATTTTTGTTTTCCTCCTTTAACTTACCAAAAATTATGGTTTTCGTCCTCCAACCGCCTATAACCAGTCACACAACTGGTAATACACACGTAAATCAATTTTTTTTTATTTCTTTAAGCGAAATACTGACTTGGGGGTATTTAGAGGGAATTAGGTCTTGATGGATAAAATACAGGATTAAATGTAAATTCTCTCTCAAATCAAAACCCTAGTCGATCAAATCTAGGCATGGGGGCTTGAGAGAATTAGGGAAAAAAAGAACCAAGATCCCCAAATCAAAACATCCAAAAGCCTAAATTCTTTTGAGTGCATACTCACAGTACGGAAAGGAAGAGGGATGTCTTCAAGAAATTCGTACGAATCAACAAGTTTCGAGCGCAATATTAAGTGTCATTGTGGTTTCGTTGCACGGTTTGTACATCATATTCAAAAATGAATCCGGACAGAAGATTCTATGAATGTAAGTATTGGACGGTATTTGAGAGGGAATTTACGGTTAAAAGTGTATTTTTTCAAGACCTAATTCCCTCCAAATACCCCAATGTTAGTATTTTGTTTAAAAAAAAAGAAAGAAAAAATGGATCCACGTGTGTATTACCGGTTGTATGACTGGTTATAGGTGGTTGGAGGATGAAAATCATAATTTTTGGTAAGTTAAAGGACGAAAACAAAAATTCAAAACTTAAGATGACGAAAATTATAATTTTGGTAAGTTAAAGGACGAAAATAAAAATTCAAAACTTAAGAGGACGAAAATTAAAGTCAACGAAACTTATAAGATAAAAATGTGTATTTTCCCATTTTTTAATGTGGAAGCTCACATGTGTATTTTATTATATTCTCAATATGTCCCCTTACATGTAAATTTTCGTTAATCGAGACAAGAGCACCCTTGCTCCATCACTTCAACAGCCCATCCAACTTAAGCACAAGGCTAGCCTGCTCTGATATCATATATAGAACCTCACTAGGGGAGTTGATATTGTCCTTCACATATTGAGTGCGCTCAATTTGTGGACCACATCAGGTGCACCCCGATTAATTTCTACAGATTCATACTTACTGTTGGAGTATATATAGATATATAAAAAAAGCAATGGCAGATAAATGTGGAATAAAATTTTAGAGCGAGTGTAAGACAACTCCCTTTTCTGCTGAAATGGTGAGGTGCAAGCGCTAGCTTTTTATGCTAATAATGCCTCATAAATATTTTCAAAAGTAAAAATTAAATAAAGTTTTCTTTTACTGCCAGATTTCGTAGATTGAACAGGAATTAGACTCCCAACTCCCAGTACACCGATACCTTTTCAAATTTAAAATGTAGCCAACATTGGATTTTTTCGAATGGCTGAAGCATTTATATTATATATGGATTGAATTCTCAACTTTTAAATGAATAATTTAATATGAGTAGAGTTGCTTTCAGGAGAAATCGAACACAAGACAATGGGTGAGCCTAAACTTTTATACCATGAAAGAATTTCGTCTTATCTTAAAATCTGAATTTATAGAAGGGTATAAAATAAATTCATTTATTTAATTTTTCTAATGTTCTTCTTTTCATATATTCATTATGCTGTTAATTTTCATATTATTGAATCAAACTACATGGATATGAAAATGGAGAAATGTTTAGAGCTATGTGGTGTTTTAACCATTCAAAGGTATTGTATTATACTGTATATATACAATTATAATTTTGCTTTCTTATAAATTATTAAATACATATACTGTTTGTGTATTTTCAAATTTTAAAAATTAAATTAGAGTTCTGATAACAACAAAAGTGTTTTTTTTTTTTCATTTTTCATACTTTTATTAGATTTGTAAGTATTATGAATAAATAATATAGCTTAAATTTTTCCATCTAAAAAAAAGAATCATCGGTATATTCTTTAAAAAAAAATAAAAGTATTTTCACTAGGGTTCATTACATATTGGTTCAATTGCATAATGAGTATTACAAATTGGTTTTAGCCTTTTTAAAAAATGCATTTTGGTTCAAAAATAGGGTTTAGGGTAACCTGCACAATCTGCAGGCTGCAGTGATTTAACAGGTTTCAGCTGCCACTTTTGTGGGGCCCACCCGAATTTAAAAAACTGCAACATGCACAGACTATATGCACAACCCAATATGCACAGGCTTTTAGATGCATACCAATATGCACAGATTTTTTAGATGCACACCAATATTCACAGATTTATTAGATGCACACCAATATTCACAGATTTATTAGATGCACACCAATATGCACAACCCAATATGAACAGATTTTTAGATGCACAAATTTTAAATGCAAAGAATTTTTTAGATGCACAGTTTTACAAAAAAATCATATATACACTAAAAATTCATAGGTTTGACTATGCAAAATTGAAAATGCAAAGGTTAAAATATACATAAAAGTTTAAATTTACATATCCATAAAATTTTGTATCTAAAATTACATGTTGCTAGGCTCTATAAAAAAAATAAAAATTACATAAATATTTCATCTTCATCCTCAATTCACAGTATCAAAAACTTCAAGGTAAAAATTAATAACCTGCAAAAAAAAAAAAAAAAAAATTAATAACCTGAAAAAAAAAATTCAACCCAACAATCTAAAATCACAAAACACTCACACAACACTCATGCACACGCTGCACACAACACTCACACACGCTGCTCTCACTCACGCACACACACTGCACACATTTAATACACATTAATCTTTTGAGGTTTTAGTGCTATATTTGTTCTTTATTAGAAGAACATCGATTCAAGCAAAAAAAAAAAAAAAAAATCGGAAGCCTAAGTTTAAAAATCCCAAAATCCAAATCGAAAAAATGAAACTAACCTTCTGTTGTCAGATCTGTCACTGTCATGAGTAGATCTGTTGACGCCGTGAGTAGATCCATTGTCTGTCGTGGGCATCTCTCCATGCATCGATCTCTCCAGAACAATGGCGTTCCTTTCGTCACCGGAGCAGTGGCTCTGTCATCGGAGTTCATCCCTTTTTCATATTTGAAACAGATCTGTTGTCGTGGCTCTAGTTCCGTGACGAAGAACAATCACAATCATGGTGGTGGCTTTGACCTCCATCCGCCCTGAATTTTTAGAGAGAGAACGAGAAAGAAAGAGAGAGAGATATTTCAATTTTGAAATGAATAAATGGTGTTGCACATCTGTATTCATAAGGAGAGAGTTATTAAGGTAGAATAGGATAGGGTGGGTGGTGGTGGGTGCTGACAGCTTTATGTGGGTGGGGTTTACCTTTTAAACTATTTTGTATTTTCTATTGATCTAATATGTGATTTTAGAAAGGTGTAATTCTAAATTGGAATTGATAGAAAAAGGTATAACCAACTTGTAATAATCTATTTTCACTATTATTAATATTTCACAAAGAAAGAGTCTGTGAACTAATATTTTTATAAGGTAGTTTGGTTACCCACAAGGATGAAAATATCCCGATATTTTTCTGATATATCTACGATATATCTATTTTTTTTAGTCACTTTTATCGATATTGGGTAAAAATGATATTTTTATAATATTCATTAAAAAATTAAAAAATATCGATAAATATAAATTTGTATATCGATATCACTTATTTTTTCCACAAATTAAACCAAACATCGTTAGATATCGAGAAAATATCAAAAGATATGGGGAGAAATATCGAAGGATATCGAGAAAATGTCGATAAATTAAAAAAAAAACTCCAAAAAATAGTGTATATATATAAATTTGGCACAACTGTAAAATTTATTCAAATTCTTTTGTTAAATTCATGTATTAAATATTTGCTCTTAAATTTTTTTATAATTTTTTAATTTACCAATTTCAATATATCCATCAATATTTCCATAAATTTAAGACCTCGAAATTTTCATCATACCGATATTTTCAACCTTGCCAATTAACGGTTCTTCTACCTGAATACACCGAATTTTTAATGATTCTCTTTTCAGATTAGATGCAGATCTAAAGAACCATAAAATTCAGAAGAATTTTAACACAAAATATACAGAACATCTCTACTCAAGACCATAATTTTAAAAGAGAAAATAAGAAACATTTCTCGCTTTTGTGGCAGAATAACAAACACAAACATCCAAATTCAAGTGAATTAGTTCGATTTACAGTCCAAAAAATTATTGAAAGAGAAAATTAATAGCATTATTTCACGAGAAATATAGAAGCAACAATTTCATTTGTTAATTTGTTTGATTTCTATACAATATTATTTATGCTTTTGTTTGATTTATGTTTTATTTTATGTAATAATTAAAACATGGGCAAATTACATATAAGATCATTTAAAATAATGTTATTACCTAGAGAAATACCAAAAATTGAGTGTCAAAAAATAGAACACATCCCATCACATGTCGGACACACACAATTGAAACCCACAAAGACATTTCAAAATTCCAGAAAAACCCCCCTCTCTCAATCCCAACCACATTTTCAAATTTCAAAAAATATTAATCTCTCTCTTCTCATTGTCGGAGCAGCGCGTCCACCAGGCGACAGCGCCCTCACCAATCGGAGCAGCGCCATCCACATGTAGGGAGGCGGTCATTAGTTCCGGCCGTAGCGAGATGGAGTTTCCGGCGTCTAGACGGCCGGTTGGCTCCGTGGAGACCTGGAACACGTCTCTGTTTTGCGACGTCATCAATGCCGCAATCGTCTCGCAAGCCGCAGGCTCCGATTGAAGTCTGTCGCCTCCTCATTTGTGAATCGAAGCTCCATGTCCCTGTTCTCCATCGTCAACCGCCGGCGAAATCAGAAGAAACCAAACGCGGCCTGGTAAGGTTTGTGCCCATTTCCAAGATTTGAAGGTAGTGCCCATTTCCTTCTGATTGCTGGTAATGAAGAAAATGAGTTGGGCCCTATGCTATTTTCCTTGTCAAAAGCCCTAGGCCAATATCATATTCCATGTTGTAATTTATAGGATTGATTTAGATTAGGATCCGGATATTTTTACCCCAATTTTTGAGTACTTCACCCCAATTATCAATTCACTATCTAATAGATCAATTCACCCCATGTGAGTTTCCAAAAATACTCAAACTCATATCACTTCACCCCACCAATCTAATAACACAAAACTGATGAAACTCATATCATTTGTTCGAAACTGAAGAAACTCGCCCACGCGACCCAATCCATCAGCGAAGTTCGAACGGCCGACGCACCGGAGGAGACCCATGGATAAAGGTTTTAGGGTTTGAAACTGAATATATTTAAGAATTTATTAGTTTTAGGATTTAAATTAGTTTTATTTATTGAAAGGTTTTGAATGATTTTGTATGTTTTGAATGAATTTTTGTTGTCACTATTACAAATATTGGCATTGGAAATCGATTGAAAATCGTTTGCAAAATTTTGTGGGACAAAACGGAACGAAAAACGCAAAAAAATCACTAGAGGCATTTGTTCGACACTGGTTGGTGGAACAAATATGTTCGAATTTTTTTTAAAAATAGATTTGAAAAATGTACGTAAAAACCATTAATGTGCATATGAAGAACTATTATGATCTTGTATTAAAATCATGTTGCGAAATTTAAAAAATTTATAACCTTTTTGTTCGATAAAATATGGTTAAAGAATATTGGAGTGACAATCATTCAAATCTAGGTTTTGAAAGAGGGGGGGTGAACTGATCGATTTTAATTGTGAAATATATTTAAAGGGTAATTTTGTCTTTTAAAACTTATTTCCAAAATGAAGAACAAAAGTGGGGTGAAGTACTCAAAAAATGGGGTGGAAATATCCTGGTCCTTTAGATTATCATGTCAGGTTTACATTTTTTTAAAAAAGATTATTAGAGATTTTGTTAATGTAAATTTTATTTCTAGTGGAATAAAAATTATTGTCTACGAAATATTAGTATATATTCAGAAAAGAATTTAAAATTAGAAAAAAAATATAAATTCTGAAAAATAATATTAAATATTAAAAAGAAAGAAGAATATAAATTCTGGAAAAAAAAGAAAAATATAAATTCTGCAAAAATAATATTAAATATTAAAAAAATGAAAAATAATATATAATATTGAATTATGATAAAAAAAATAAACTGTTACTTAAAAACGTGTAAAATTTGAGTTAAAATAATCAAAACACAAAAACCAATTGAAATAGTAATCAACTGAAAACAGAAAAAATTAACTTAATAAAATTTGAATTCAAAATTTTAAAAAAGAATAACAAGGGAAAATTTAAATTAAAAAAGAAAAGAAAGAAAAAGTCACCTTGTATTTATTGGGAGAGATAGACGTGAGGTGAGAGAAAAATGAGTGCATGTGATGACATCACTCCTCTAATGGGCCCCATAAAATAATTAAAAAAGTAATTTTCCTTGAAATAAAATGATCTTCTTGGTAACATGGAATTTTGGGTGTTCCTGTTTGTAAAAAGGTTGTTATAAGTGGTCTCATTTTGTAATTATCTCTTAAAATATTATGAATTAACCCAATTTAATATTCCCACCGCCATAGTGTATATTTCCCTTTTCTTTTTGTTATTTTGTTAAAGAGAATTTTTTTTTAGAGGAGAATGTATTTGTTTATTAATATACAGTGAACTACATGTTGATTTTTGCATAAAATAACATGAAGTTGTTTTTTTTGCATGAAATAACAGGAAGTTGTGATAAAGTAAAAATTAGACGTTTGAAAGAATATTTTAAAACTTGAAATTTTGAGTGTTCTTTTTCGTACACTATATAAAATCTATCTATAAATATATAAAAGCAACAGTTTTGAGCTAATTTACAGAATTCTGTTGAAGCGAGTGAACTAATACGCGCTATATGGCGCAACCGTGCATGGGACGCGATAATATTTGCTTCAACATTCACTTATTTACTTTTAATTCATCTTGCATTAATTATCACGTCATTCTTTGGGAATGGGGCACAAAGCGCACCAAAATATAATAGTAAAATAATATTCATCTCAATTATAAAGGATAAAATGTTATACTGGCATTTTGTAAACTTTTTATAAAAAGAAGATGGAAATGGCAGCAAGCTAAACTTTTTCAAATTCAAACTGACAAATATTAATGAAGCGTGTGTAGATAGATTTTATAAATGATACTTCTATTATTTCTTGAATTTACAAAAAAAAAAAAAAAAAAAAACTTTCATTTGAATTATTTCATGTTAAAAAGGATTTTGTGGGTCTAAATAAATAAATATATATATATATATAAACACAATAGTGTGAGTAAAATTGTAATTTTAAGTTTCCCGTCAATTTTGCGTAATGTTCATAAAAAATATTATTATATGAAAATTATCACTATCAAGGCCCATTAGGTGTCTATACATAAATTTCAAGACAATGATTATGTCATTTACATAAAAAGAGTTATGTTGTTCATTAATTATTTTATATACTCCTTATGTTATAATTAAGTATTTATATCTTATATTTTATATGTAAGAAGTTTACAAATTCTTTTTAGTGTGTTTCTTTAATAGATAATGTTAATTATAACTAAAATTGACATTTGAATTTATAAATAGTAAAAAAAGTTTATTTTTATTTCATTTATTGCTTATTTGTAATTATTTCTGTAATATTTTATTTTTATTATAATTATCTTTTGAGCAAATAATTAAAATAGCACTCGAATTTATTTGACGTCGAAAAAAATTTAGATTTTCGTTTAGATAATTCAACAATTTTTTTTCAAACAATATAACAACATTTAGTAAATTAATAAATTTTAACTAATTTTTTACTATTATTGTTATTGTTTTAACACACTACAACATAATGGACATTATGTAACACCAAAAAAATGTTACTTAATACATATAAAGTGTTATCTATTATAAATAGGTAACACTTTTAGGGCGTTGCACTTGCCCGTGTAACCTAAAGTCTAATGTAATACTTTTTTTACTTTTTGTATCACTTTAAAAAAAAAGTATTACGTTTTATATGTAACATCTATTAAATGTTACATACGAACTATAGGTAACACTTTTTGTAAAAAAAAAAAAAAGTAGTTCCTGGGTTTTGATCCTTGTACCTATTGAATTTAAGTTTCCAACACTTACCATCTTGGCTATCCCATTATATACTATATATTTTGAACATCAATTTTATTTAATTCATTATCACTTTTTTTATTTTTTTTCTTATTCATTTTTTAAATAGACCAATGGTGAATATGAAAACATATTAATGATAAATATTATTTCTTAATGAACCAAATTATTTTCTACCTAAATTTCATTCAAAAAATCTATTAATGATATAATTATATCTAAAAATATATAAATTATATAAACT
This sequence comes from Prunella vulgaris, assembly GCA_026898435.1. NCBI lineage: Eukaryota > Viridiplantae > Streptophyta > Magnoliopsida > Lamiales > Lamiaceae > Prunella > Prunella vulgaris. The sequence continues at coordinate 4,484 of JAPKLY010003061.1, read as the reverse complement.
TTATAGTTATATAATTAAAATATATATATTTATTATGCAATAAATTATTTTAAATTATAGATAAATTTTATGTACATTATTTTTTGCATATATATATATATATATATATATATATTAATTATTTATTAAGATATTTACTAAAGAATATAATAAATTATTATACACTAGGGCATGTTTATATATGATTAATATATTTATTTTATAGTTACCAATTGAGTAGATTTTATATAAGTAGATATATATAAATATTTAAATAATAATATCAAGTGTAACAAAAATATATATGTTACACAGATAAAAGTATTACTTAAAAATATTACAAATGATAAAGTGTTACGTATAATGTGTTACCTTTATAAAAGTGTTACCCAAGAAGTGTTACATATGTGAAAGTGTTACCTAGATATGTTACCATTGTAAAAGTGTTACCAAAAAAGTATTACTAATTTAAAAGTGTTGCATTTAAGTGTTACATATGTATAAAGTGTTACATAAAGTGTTACATAATATATAAATTAGAAATATGTTACCAAAATGTGTTACATAAACTAAAAGTGTTACAATAAAGTGTTACATAAAGTCATTTATGTTGTTGTGACATTTTATGTTTAACATTTATTTATATATATATAAAAGTTTGAAGTTTGTAAAAATAAAATGTACACATCTACTTGAACAAGTGTAGTAACACAGATTCATGTTGAATAGATCAACTTAATTCATTCTTTTGCAAAAAATAAAAATAAAAAAAGGACTTTGATATCAACTCATTAATCTTTTTTCTCTCATATTTTTACCATATTTTCAAAGTTTAATAACATTTTTGTTTCAAACTTACTTTTAGTATAGACAAAGTTTTATATAAAAATTATTCATAAATTTATCATGAAACTATTTTACAGTATTAAATAGTTGATCCAACATATCAAGAATTTCATCAGAAATATAAAAATTGAGGTCAGTAGTATTATATTTTTATTATTTTCAAAAAATTTATCCAAGTTTTTAATTTTTTGATAAATCTTTTAATACTTTTGATTAAATATTTAATATTTTAAAAAAGTTTCATGGTAATCTTATTATAAACTATTTTCACATATAATCTACTCTATAATATATAATGTATCAAAGTAATTGTCTTTCAATGATTTTTAATTTGACATACATAATAATTAAATATGTAAAACATAAAACTCAAATATAAAATAAAATTCTTACATTTAAAAGAATTAATTTATTTTGACTCTACGTGTTAGATTTTTTTAAAATTGTTATATATATTTTATTTAACTTTAATATTTAAGATGTATTTAGTATATAATTATAAATTACATAATTGATTTAATTTTATTATAATTTTTACATTCTAAAATTTATTAGTATTCATATCAGGTTAATATTCATACCGTGCATGTGCACGGGAGAAATATTAGTAGACTATAATGTAATTTACATTTGCAATTTTTTATGCATATTTTCTTTTATGGTATATAAAATTTTAACTATTTTAAATTATTGTATGGCCGTACTATTCAAAATTCGTATTGAATAATTTAGTCTTATGTTTGTTTTACAAAATGATTACATGTTGAGATTGAAATGAAAAATATATTTTTGTATTTAAAATACTAACATTAAAATTTAACCATGCATAATTTATAATTGATTTGTCCATATAATAAATTATTGGTAAAATAATATTTTCTATTTAATACATATATATAATTATATATATTTTGAAACATGCATTTGCACGGGCGAAATACTTAACTTATAGAAGGCAAAAATTCTAAACAAAACTTAATTAATGACTTGAAATGGCATTTAGATTAGTGGAGCCAAAAAAAAAATTGTACCACATTATTTCAAGGGAATAATAAGAATTCTCTCAGACCCCGAGTGACAAAAATCAGTGGATCTATTGTCGAAATTCCATTACAGTAATCAAAATCCTCTATTCCAGAATTACTTTTATAAGTTATCCTAAACACACAAATCAAAAAAAATAAATATATAAATATAAAATTAAATAATAAAATAAAAAAGTATATTTTATTAATTTTTATGAATATAAATATAAAAGGCAGTGCCTTTCCTGAAAAAAAAAAAAACTTGGGAAAAACATTAAGAATCTTTAATGCTAGATATTGCTAAAAATACTCATAATTAAAGTGCATCATATGTGAAAAATCAGTGAGTATGGTAGTTGAATGCCATGTACACGAACCAAGACGTTTTCTTTGAAAAATCTAAATCCTAACATTATTATGAAGATTATGTAAATAAAATAAAGTAACTCTTACACAGTACCAGGATGAGATCAATTACTTGTTAATAAAAAGTTATTATTTTAAAAAAAAATCAATCATTTTTTTAATAATATTATACTTTTTCAAAAGTAATATTTTTTTATTAATAAATGACATATTATATTTTTTATATTTATCATGAAATGATGTCATATAATTTTTTTAAAGCATAGTTATAGCTTCCACAATTAATGGGGATTCAATCTAATTTCTTTCTGGCTCTCTATAAATTGTCTTCGGACGTTATTGTTCTAGGTAGATAAACTTCGCTTGAGATTGTAATTCCTAAATACATAAAATCCTTAATTCTGGCTAAGAAATTCAACTCCAATTCACCCCACTCAATCACAAAACTCTCGTATACAAAAACAAACATAGATTAAGGAATTGAACTGATTATGTTACAATAAATTAGATGCACAAGCTAATATGCAAAATGAAGAATCTCACGGATGCTTGGTATAAATTTAAAATGGTAATGATAATGGATATCATTAAGGGGTAATCACTATATAGTTAGTGATTACCCTTCTTTTTAATATATTTTTATGATTTCATTCATTTACAATAAATAATACCAAACACTGCTAATAAGAATGAATCCTCATTAATCTTCATTCATTCACATTCTCCATCCTCGTTACCCCAACTAAGCGGCCCCTCCTATTCTGAGTAGTGGCATTTGTAATGGTTAAAGTCATCCCACAACTTTAACCACTAGAAAGCTGACATAGAGCTGCTTTTGTGAATTATGGTATTTTTGCAAATGCCATCAATCTTTATCAATTCTCAAGTCATTACCAGGGGTGAAGCAAATACCGAAAATACCGGTATACCGTACTTATCATACCGAAAAATATCAAATTTATCGAAAATTTCGGTACAGTATGATACCATACCGATATTTTTGGTACGGTATCGGTATAGAATTTTAAAATTTTCGGTATACCAGTATATACCGAAATATCGAAATATTTTCGGTATAAATCGGTATACCGATTATTTTCGGTATACCGAAAATATTTCGGTATACCGAAAATATTTCGGTATACCGAAAATATTTCGGTATACCGGTATATACCATTTTGGTAATTTAATATTAAAATTTAATATTAAATTTATTTATATTTAATTAAAATTATATTTTAATTATTTCGGTATGGACCGGTATGGCGGTATATACCGGTATGGGCGGTATACCGACATAGTCGGTATTTCGGTATGGACCGGTATTTCGGTATAGATCGGTATATATCGAAATATCGGTACGGTACGGTATACCGAAATTTTCGGTACGGTATGCGGTATGCATTTTTGGTATACCGAAATTTCGGTATACAGAAAATTTCGGTACGGTATCGGTATGCAAAAATGCATACCGAAAATTTCAGTACGGTATACGGTATGGGCGGTACGGTACGATATGGTACGGTATGCCACCCCTGGTCATTACAGGGAGATCAATTTATTTTCATAGGTGATTGAATAGTTTAAGATACCCAACAAGAATCTACGGCTCGATTTAATCTAGTTCTGTTCGACTTATTTAATCAACGAGTCATACTCAAAAAATTTAAAAATTTATTTATTTAAATAGGTTAAATCTGAAACTCTTTTTTGTAAATGTTTTGAATACAACATACCGATTTGTTTAATTATATCAATATAATGTAATACTCCCTCCGTTCCGAGTTTTTTTTCCAAAAGACCTGAGCACACGGATTAAGAAAAAAGTAGAGTATGTGAGTGTGAAGTTAATTAATAAAATATAAAATGTGTACTTTATTGACTTTTGTAAATGTAAATTATTTACTTTTTAAGGTAAGAAAAAACAGTTGGGACGTCCCAAAACACAAAAAAAGGGGAAAAAGAGTTGGTACGGAGGGAGTATAATACAGAGTATACAAAATAATAAACAAACATTTAATTATATATATTATAATAATATTATTATTAAATAAAAATCAAGATATTATTTTATGAATTTTGTTATTGCGCTATTATTTTATAATCTTGTGGTAAAATGCTCTTATTCTTCATTTTAAGATTTTAAAAATTAATTATTACTCTCTTTGTCCCAAGATAATTTTCACACTTTTCTTATATGGATGTCTCAACTCTTTTTTCACCCAAAAAAAGGAAACAACTCACACTCACAAAAGTCAATAAAGTACA
>JAPKLY010003060.1:0-20713 GCA_026898435.1 Prunella vulgaris | reverse complement strand
TTTGCCGCCGGTGAAATCCTCCCTAACTCTTTGCCGCGATGAACTTTTTTAAAAGGGGGAGAAATTTTTTTATTTTTTAAAGTCCCACTCAATAAATTACATGGCGTCACAAAATGTAATTAATAAGGGAAGGGTTATATACATATAATATTGTGACGTTTATTTAAAAACGTCACTAAGAAAGCATGAGGGGGTATTTTTTTAGTAGTGATCAATATCATTTGTCCTAAATTTAATAGTTGGGATAAATTTGGGTCCATTTTGTGCACATTTACTGAAGTCGTGTTTAGTCAAACAGATGAAGACGCTTTTGACAAAAATAGAGACTAATTAATTTATTAACAACGATAGACTTGCATTTATTTAGAATATTTTATAAATCCTATACCATACATGCATCCTACATTCAACGACTCAATAAATTCAACCTATTAATTTTTTAGAATAAAAATATTTTTGGAAGAAAAAGAAAATTATTTAGCTAAACTTGCATTTATTTAGAACCCATTAATTTTTTAGAATAAAACTATTTTTAAAAGAAGAAGAAAATTATTTAGTTAAACTTGCATTTATTTAGACAAATTTGAGGGTTGCATTTAGTTAAACTTGCATTTAGTTAAACTTGCATTTATTTAGTTAAACTTGCATTTATTTAAATTTGCCACTTCAGGTTGAAAATATGTCGATAATTCGCCAGTGATCAATTTGAGGGTTGGTAGATAATTTGTCGTCGACAAACTTGATAATACGTGATCAGCAGCAAAGGGCGGACCATTAATTGAAGTTAGTGGCCTTATTTTTAGATTATTCGAGACATAAGGGATCTTCGCGGGCAAGACCGCTAATTTTTTGTTCTTCTTGAGTTGCATATATCCTTAGTAAATAAGGCCACTAATTTTCTCTGCATTGCTAATTTGTCTGCAAGGTTTTTTTTGGTGATCATTCTGAAAATGGGTCAATAACTTCTTTGCAACTTGTTCCTCTTGTTGAGCTATCCAAGTTGGCTAGTAGTAAACAATTCTAAGGTTGCGATCTTGAAAGAGGCCGCTAACTTTTAACTTGCTCTGAATTCTTCCAGTTGCGAGCGAAGATTTTCAAGGATGATTGACAATTCTTCTGGAAGTATGTCAACATTTTCTTTGTAAGAAAATATATTTTCTAGTGTGGAACTGGAATTAATCTTGCCAACAATTTTATGTTGCCAATAAATTTTATCCCCAAGGTCATCAACTTCTCACTTCTTTTTTTTCTTTTTCTTGTCGGCGCAGTCGTTCCCTTTCATCAATTTGAGAATTATATGCTACAGCTCTTGATGGGGCTTGTTCAAAATGGTGATCTTGCGACATAGCTCTTTAATTTTGTAGCTGAGTTATTTGAGCTGGCGAGTAGAGAATAACTCCGAAGTTGCCTTTAATCTTGTAATCAGGCCATTAACATTAAATTTCAGGAGTTGCAAGTTGTCTTCAATTGACAAGGACAGTAACTTCTAAAATTAATTCTTGAGCTGTAGCTGAAATTAATTGGAAAGGCCGCCAATTTCTTGTACTTATTGGACTGTAATTGATCTCCGTTGCAAGGGCTTTGATTCTTGATTTTATTTGCTTTAGTAAGCAATTCTTCTTCTCTCGTCGCACAGCTTGAATTAATTGATTTAGCAAGCAATTCCTCCTCCTGTTGCATAATTTATTTTTTATTACTTTAATAAGCAATTTTATTCCTCTGAAATTTAATTGTTTTAAAACACAATTTTTTCCTCTGAAATTTAATTTTTTTAAAAATAATTTTTTTCTCTGGAATTTAATTACTTTAAGAAGTACTCCCTCCGTCCCTGGTTTTCTTCACAAAGACCAGGGCACACATATTAAGGAAAAGTTGGAGTATGTGAGTGTGACGTTAAATAATAAAATATAAAAAATATATTTTATTGACTTTTGTAAGTGTAAATTATTTCCTTTTTAAGGTGTGAAGAAAGAGTCGGGACGTCCCGAAATGGAAAAACAAGAAGAAAGAGTTGGGATGGAGGGAGTAATTTTTTCCTCTGGAATTTAGTTGCTTTAAGAAGCAATTTTTTCCTCCGGAGAATTTAATTACTTTAAGAAGTAATTTTTTACTCTGGAATTTAATTGCTTTAAGAAGCAATTTTTTCCTCCGTGAATTTAATTACTTTAAGAAGTAATTTTTTTCCTCTGGAATTTATTTCCCTTAAATTAATCTTGCGAATAATTTAATTTGAATCTGTAAAATTAATTTATTTGGGATGGACCAATAATTATTTTTTATCCAAACAATTTAGTGGACCGAACATTTAATTAAATGATCCACTATACAACTCATAGGCTCATTTTTATCCATCCTTAGTAAATAATTAAGGTCTGTGTTATTGACACTAGCCATTTTGGAAAATACACTACTTTTAATATGTTCGACATTTTTTTTCAAAATTTTTACAAATTTTCGATAAAAATTTTCGAACAAATTTTTATTTTTACACTACGTTCGAAATAATTCCAAAAAAATAAAAAAAATTCGTAAAAAATTACCAAACAAAGGGTAGTGTATTTCTAAAAAAAAGTGTATTAATCTGACTAGTGTATTTACCAAAACGGCTAGTGCGAAAAACCTGGGCTAATAATTAATTAGGCCTTAACAAAGTAATTTGCGCGAACAGCGCCCTCTGGATTTTTGCGAGCGGTCCTTGGAGGCGAACAATAACTAACTACATCTACGCGAACAGGCTTCGGATCATTGCAAACAGCAGTGCTCCTTCTCTGACGCAAACAGTCCTTCATCGACCAATCACCAATATCCAATGAACAGCTTTTTCAAAATACAAGATCAGGATATTGCAGAGTGGTAGACAATGTGTACATGGTGATCGGCGACCAAATTTTTTGGCTGCAATCTGTCGTGAAGATTGGGAGAACAGCTATATCCCTGTGTATGTAATCTCCGCGCGAGCAACTGTTATTGGCGAACAATTCCATTATTTTTATCGGAATAGGCGAGCATTCCATACGGCGAACAACTTCTTTGTTTAATGAGCGAACAGCTCGTTGCGGTGGACAACTCTCATTGGCGAGCAGGCCTTGTGCGGCGAACAACTTTTCTGTGTGTGGGGCTTAGGCGAACATCCCCTTATTCAGCGAGCAGCTCGTTGCGGCGACCAGGTCCCTAGGCGAGCAACCCCTTCAGTGAGCAGTGAACAGCCCGTTAAATAGGAATTCTGTGAACAGCATCCTTCGGGCGACCGTCGAACAGCCTTCACGGCGAACAGTTGGTGTGTCCGGCGAACAAATGTGCGCAAACAGGTTTCTCGTTTTGCAGGCACGACGTGAACAGCTGCTTTGACTCGGTCCAAGTTATAAGGCAATGGTTATTTTAAATGGGTCGGTGGATGCGCTTCTAAGTCGGTTGTCGTGGGCGGTGTGTGGAGGCGGTGGCACTCGGCTCTCGGTTCACGCACTGATGGATGAACGGAATAAGATAAGCGGAAAGTGGGGTTATTTTATTATTGCCTCTGGAATAAAACCTGCCGCCAATCCGATTATCTTTGGAATCCGTCATAGAATTGTTGGTTGTCGCAAATTAGTTACGCCTCTGGAATAAAACCTGCTACCTACAGCCATCGATCCGAAGTAACTGGAATAAATCTTGCTACCTACAGCCACCGATCTGAAGCAAGCTGCCGTTGCGAATCTATCGATTTTCAGCGCGGGCTCAATTTATTTTTGCGTATGAGATATAAAAACTTACTCCGAATCTTCAAATTTTTATCCCCTCTAACCTGTTTATTGAAGAATCCTTAAATTAGGGTTTCCTACGTCAAACTGTTGATGTAATTTTCATAAGCACGATTATGTGGCTATAATAATTCGATTACACCAACAATATACTGGAATAGACGTGCATGTGAAATTTAATATATAAGTAGGTAGGTCGTATATGAGCATGTCATTTAAGAAGCACTTTGTTTTGGGATAAATTTCGTATCTTTATTCAAATGAATTCGATTACATTATATAGAAAATACAAGCTGCTGGATCGCCAGCAGCCTGCTTCATCATAAGCTACTGGTCAGCAGCCTGCTTCACTATAAGATGCTGAACAACTACTTGCTTCACTATAAGCTGTGACTCGTCACCAGCTTGCTTCACTAATAGCTGGTGACTCGTCACAGCGTTCTTCGATCTCGTTCTTTCTTCGTGCTTGATCAATTCTTTTGGACACGTCAATCCGGACTTGATTAATTACTTCTTTAAGCACGCACATTGATTATTTCATCAACAGATTGCTCTGAGTCCTAGTCCTCACAAGATTTTAGATTGAGTAACGTTCTTAGCTTACTCTCAGATCACTCTTAACCTAACTCTTAGTTTTAGCTTCGAGTGGGTTCCAACTGGGGTGACATAGCCCTTACAACGAAGAACAATTTATGGGCTGGACTATCTCTTTAGGCTTCTAAGGATGATTATAATTTAAGCCTAGATACAGAGATGAACTATAAACAATATAAGAGACACTTGGAAAACTTATAGGATTTTTAAGTGCTCTTTTTTCTTTGAAGGTTTGAATTCTTGAGTTCTTCGGGTGCTTGAATGTTTTCCGTAACTTTTTCTCTTCTTATATATCAGTATTTATAGACGTAATTTGAAAAACTTCCCGTTAGAGAGAAAACTTTTAGATTATGCTATTTTGGTATATCAATGTCTCTTTGATTTTCATGTGTAAATTATTTGCATTAGTGTAATGCTCATTTAATGAATATCTAAATCCATGCAGCTGTCTTCGTAGTTTGTGCCATCCTAAGTTTAGATTGTTTCAGACTTTGACTCTGTCAGGCTAGTTAGTTTCTGTGTCCGGTCCATACATAGGTGGTTGCTTCTTATTGACTCAAATCCTGAAAGTCCCAGAGTTATCGAACGGCTTCATTTAAGTCCACTGTCAAGTCTTCAGATGACTTGAAACATTCCTTTTGTTGTATTTAATTGGTCTCAACAAGTTAAACCAACCATATTAAATGCATGGTACATTTAGTGCTTCAGGTGACTTCATCAGTATGGTTGAAACTCTCCTGACATGTACCTTCAGTCAGGTTGGTTACACTTAGGCACATGAGGGTTCACTTATCCACTGGTGGGTGTATTTATCACTTAGGTATTAGTCTAGTTGCTCTTCACAGGCGAGTCAGTCTTCGATCTTCAAGTAGCCTGTAGCCTATGAAATTAACCTATCAGTTAATTTAAGCCTCTTAATAAGTAGGCTTTTCAACTAGTCTATCAAACAAATATCTTTACTCTCTCTTCTTCTTTCTCTTATTCATTAATAAGTGGGTTGGCTCCCTCAGCCTGATCCCCACCATCTTTGTCGTTATCATCATTTTCCTCCATAGTCTGTGTAACAGGCCCCTCCAACAATCTGACCTCTTCCACAAGCAAGCCAAAAGCTTCTTCACCCTAGCAATTGACTTGTTTTCCTCACTCCAGCAAACTTCAACACTTCTTTTTCTTTTTTCTTTCATATTCCTTCACCCTTGTTTCTTACAGCTTCCGGAATTTCGTATAAGTATAGATCCTTCATCTTGACAAGCAGCCTGACCCTCTCACATGCTCTTGAGGGTAGGGTGATTAGTGAGACTTGGACAGAGGGTATCCAAATGATAGTTAACTTCTTCCCTTAGAATGTCTAGGAAAGTGTACACTGGTTCAGGGGAGTTTGGGACAGAAGGGTAGTTGTGGACAGGAGAGTTGATGGGTGAGTGGTACCCTTCTCCTCCTCCTACTCCTCATCCTCCTCCTCCTCCTACTCCTCATCATCCTCCTCTTTCCTCAATAATACCTTCTAAGGCAAGGGATGCCAGAAGGTGAATGGGTGATCTGTGGCCCTCTTTCTTAGTAGAGAAAGGTGTGGTGGCCTGTTCAGACTACTCTGAACTGCTGCTTGAGAGAGTCTTACTCTCAGATATAACCTTTTTACAAGTTTTCTCTTCTTTTTCTCATGCTCAACTTCTTTTTGAGATCTCATTTTCTCACTTGGTTTAAATATCCCTTTCTTCTTCACCAGAAAAAGGCTTTCCTCAGAGGACTCTACTATCTCAACAGTGGACTTAGCCACAATAGGTTGTTTGGGCTTAGTTGAGTCTTGCACAGGGATCATCATCTTCTCTAGTAACTTATCTAGTGGAACATAACCTTTGTTTTGTTCCATAGTCTAGAATCAGGCCATGTGTACTTGATCTTCAAATTCTCAATCAGCAAGGACACCTTGGTGGCATAGCTCAGTTTATGAATTATGATCAATCACCAACTTCCCTTGTATGCTCTTCATTTTGGATCTTTCATCCCTAAGACTCCCAATGAAGAACTCATTCCAGTTGAACTTAGTCTTTCCAATAGATATATGGCAGTCATCAACCTTAGCTTGGGTTTGCTCACTTGTTCCACAATCACCTGATTGGCTAGGAGACATTTCCCAACGATTTCTTCCAATACTTCAAACTCAAGTTTCAGAAGTTTCTTGTTGAGGTTTGACACACAAGTCTCCTTTTTCTTAGTGATAACATTCAACAATTTCTCCTCCTCTCCAACCATAAATGTGTAAGGATCCTGGCCTTCCAAAGGAAACCCAAATATATCAAACATGTCCTCATGTTTGAAAGTGAATGAAAAATCATACTCTACAATCTTGCTCACATATTCTCCCCTTTTGTTCTTTTTTATTTCCTGTTTCTCTATAACCATGTAGGACCTCACAGTTGTCCTGCTTTTCTCTAGCCCCATGAATAACTCACACATTTTTCTATCATAACACCTATCAGGCCCAGTCATAAGGAACTACTTCAAACTAGCATCAGTCACCATATTCAACGCCTTCTTCACGTGAGAAAAGCCTGGGTCAGAGAGAACTTTTGGTTTGTTGAAGAAGGCAATGGGCTCATACCCGAAGTTGTCCCTAGTACCCAACACCTTGATGTCGATCAATAAGGAATTCAACAGTCACGAAGAAGAGATTTTGCGAGAGTAAAAGTTAGAAAGTTCGAGGGTAAGAAATTTGCTAAGCTTGAGAGACTAAAAAGGTAAGAAGGGTAAAAGTGAGTGATTCTTGTAAATATATCAAGAAATGTACGATTGAGATTAGGTTAAGGGTATTTGATAAAGGGCTCAGAATTTTGAAATAATTACAAAAGATAAAGTAATTTTATCAAATCAAGAATTTTGTAAGTTTTCTCAAAATGGAAGGTCTGGATTTGACCAAGAAAATAGATCCAATTGTTGAGAAATTTAAGAAAATACAGTTACAAATCATGTCTTTTCAGTAACCCACTTTTTGTGTAGTTTTCAAAAATTAATTGCGCACGTTCATTCACATTTAATGCAATGCGAACATTGTCTTCGAGGTAAAAACTACTCTTAACTAATCTGATATTGGTTGACAAATGATTTTAACTGGGGGACATCTTCAGGAGAGTTGTTCCCCCCTTGAGAATTGTCCTATGTCTTTAACTCCCCTCACCAATATCTAATAAGCCCAACTCCACTGATAGCTCTTGAAACCTAGCCTCTGTCAAAGGTTTGGTTAGTATATCAGCACTTTGCTTATTAGTGTGAATCTTCACAAGTGAGACATCTTTCTTTTCAACATGATCTCTTATAAAGTGATGTCTTATATCCACATGCTTGCATCTTGTGTGCAGAACTGAATTTTGAGAGATTGCAATAGCACTGTTGTTATCACAGAATATAAGCATTTCATTTGCTTCAATATTGTAATCCCTTAATTGTTGTCTTACCCATATGATTTGAGCGCAACAACTACTAGCTGCCATGTATTCTGCTTTAGTGGTGCTTGTTGCCATTGAACTCAGCTTCTTTGAAAACCATGAGATGAGCTTACTCCCTGGTGATAGCTCCTTGAGAGTAACGTACCCAAGTGTAGGTTGATTTCAAGTAATAAAATTTCTCGGGAGACCGAGTGTCGAACCACAGGGAGATTTGGAAGAAAAAGATATTATCTAGTTGAGAGGTTTAAATAAAGTAACAAAATACTAGAGCTTCGGGATTCCACTTTAGATAAAAATACTAGAGTTATGATCTTGGTTATCTTTGATAACTCAATCGAAATTTAACAATCAAGTGATTTCAATCGGAAGATATAACTTTGAGCACATATAATACTTTTGAAAAGTACCTTTAGAAATTCGAACAAGTTTATAAAATCAATAGTTGATATGTAAAACTAAGCATTTGTTGTGCCAATAAGTCTACAACAAATCAAAGTAATGACACATCAAAACCTCTCTTAAAAACTCTTCAAATGACTAAAGGATTAAAACTTTGAAAATCTTTATTGAATAACCAAGAACATTACTAATACTTTACTAAAGCTTCATCCCTAACTCTAGTAAAATATTTAGCTACTCATACTAATACAATAAGAACTCATATTTCTAAGAGAGATACTAGACTAAGATAGAAGGATTACAAGGAAAATGGGATGCCTTCAAGGGTTGCTAAAGGGCTCTTTATATAGGCCTCCAAATAGTGAATCATGGAGACTTTAGCAACCAATTCACGTGCCCTGTAAACATCAGTAATTTAATTGCCCTTTCTGTCTGAATTTCATCTTGACTTCTGAATGAAAGTTGTAGGCCGTTGGATTAGCTTTCCAAGGAGTGTAAGATCTCCAAAATTGGATCTCTAGATTGTGAGTTATGACCATAATAGTGGAGTTGGTAAAACTTGATTGTTTTTTCTCCGCGAATTTATGGTGGTCTATTGAAAAACAGATATCACAGCTTGCACAAAATCAACGCCTTTAATATTTCTACTGTGTCTTGATGAATTTCTTGGCTAACCAATGGATTTGGTCTTGTGTAAATTGGACTTTTGTGTGAATTATGGTGAATTATTTCCCAACATGTGTACTGAGATGGCGGAATTCTGAAGCCCTGCATTGATTGTCATTTTGACCATTGAAGCCGGAACTTTTGACACTTGAGCCCTGAAGACAAGTTGTAGAGCAACGAATTAGTGATCAAATACAACTGGAATTGGTTCAATTGGTTTAGTGAGGCTCCAGATACTGTGCAAATACGAAAATATGTTTTGAGTCCAAACATTGGACAGAATTGGAGTCTTCACTTTTGAGTACAAATACAATCCAAACATGTAAAATTGGATCACTAAAGTGTCTTAAGTATTTAGTACATTGTCTTAGGTGTTCAATATCATAAAATTTGGATAAATATAACTCCGCTTAAGACCTCAACAATATACAATAGACATAATGGTTAGGTTGAATTATACATATGCTTCTTATTTAAATAGAAAACATAAATACTTATAACTAATTAGAAAGTGTGAAATTATATATAAATACGCTAAACAAAACATTATAGTACACAAAATAATACACAAAATAGGTAAAATACATGCATACTTAAATGCTAATCAATGCCACCTGCATAGGCGATGTGCCTCCCAGAGACATTATTCCACCTATATAGGCGATGCACCTTCTTGAAGCGATAATCCTTCTTAAAGGCACGATTATCCTGTCTTTATAGGCGATGATTATCCAGCCTATATTGACGATGCCACCTACATAGGCGGTGCGCCTCCCAGAAGCATGATTCCGCCTATATAGACGATGCACCTTCTCGAAGTGATAATCCTTCTTGAAGGCACGATTATCCCATCTTTATAGGCGATGATTATCCAGTCTATATTGACGATGCCGCCTACATAGGCGATGCGCATCCTAGAGACATGATTCCGCCTATATAGGCGATGTGCCTTCTCGAAGGCAATAATCCTTCTTGAAGGCATAATTATCCCATCTTTATATGTAGTGATCATCTAGCCTATATTGACGATGCCGCCAACATAGGCAATGCGCCACCCAGAGGCATGATTATGCTATTGTTTACCTATTCGGTGTCTACGTGCAAGTGTACACGATCGTTATTGTAATGTCAAGCTTAACCAAGTTTATTTTATGTCGAACACAGGGAGATGGGTATTTGTAAGGTAAGATAATTGTTCCGAATTCGCAAACACAAAGCAAGTAAAGGGGATAAGGTGTCTATCTTCTACAAGTGAGTCAAACAAGTAAACAACCTATCACCTTGATTCACAAAGTGAGCGAGTTGTGTGAGAAGTGTAATAGTGTACTATCCTGTGTTTCATGTGGTGAAGTATCACTTACTCATGCATTGAGGTATTGTACAATCAATAGGCAAGCCACTCGAACATGCAAAGGTCTCCCTAAATGCAAGAGCCTCTAATTGTCTTTCCAATTCACTAAGGTAATTCTCACTATCTTAGGAATTTTAACAAACACTTAGTATGCAATGTCCTAATACAAGAATATTAAGGAAACTAGCCCAACTCTCGTATGAGACTAAATCCTAGTGGCCCATACAATCAATTGTGCATATAAGCATTCATACAAACCATTATAATAGAGAATTGATCATACAACATCTCAAGCATTCATAAGACCAACATAAACACCACATTAATCCATAAGAGTCATACACTAACACACAAAGGGATTAGCCCATGGCTAATTTGGTAAACAAAAGAGAAATTGAAGTAACTACAATCATTATTATGCAGGAATTATAAAGAGTATACAAGAATTTACCTATTACAATGAAATTGAAAAGATACAAGATTACCTCTAGAAGCTAAAAATTGATCCGACAATAGAAATTGAAAAGAGAACGGTAGAAATGTAGCTTGAGCTATGCTAAGAATGCTGGAGAAGACGGATTGAAGATCCGTACGGTAGATCGAAAGTAATCGCAGAAATCGTAAATGGAAATCTAAGAACACCCACTTGGAAACTACCTCTAACTTCTCCTAATCTAGTGAGAGAATATATGATGTAAATGAATCTAAGAAAATGATAAAAGTCCCCTTTGCAAATCTGAGATGGAAGTATATATAGTGCCCTTGGATCATTGACTAAGATGCCCTTCATTAAAACGTGCGAAAGTATGAAAATAGCCCTGAAAATCCGAGTAAACTGGACCTCTGTCGCCCAAGACTTGTAGCATTGTCGACTACTTGGTCGACACCGTGCAATTTTGTCGCGCAAGACTTGTTGGATTATCATCCAAGCTTGGTCGACACCTGGGTCGAGCGAAGCGTGTCTTTCCAGGTGGCTTGGTCGCGCCAAGGGTGTCTTCTGATGAAGGGTGTCCTGTCGACCGAGGCCTTAGTCGAGGTCGATGCGCGACTTCCTTGTTTTTGTCATATCTTGAGCTCTAGGACTCCGATCGACTCGATTCTTCTTCCGTTGTGACCCTCTCTTCATGATCTTGAACATGAAATATTAATTTCTCCATTTTGCTCAACTCCAGAATTTTGGACTTTTCTCGATCTTGCTCGTTTCTTCCTCATTTTGCTCGTTTTCACCTACAATCACAACTTTCTAGCCAAAAAGGGTTAAATACGCAAAGTATCGCATAATAGGGTCAAATATGAACATAATATCACCAAAAGCATATTGAAATGAGTGCTAAAAACATGCAATTATGACCCTAATCATACCCCCAAACTAGATTGTTGCTCGGCCTCGAGCAACGAAGCAATAAGATAGGGGAATAATTGTATGTATGAAGCATCAAGAACAAGATCAATGCCATAGAATCATCACTCAATATCTAGCAAATCTAAAATACAATATCATCCACTTATCTAACAAATTCAAATCAATAAGCACAAAATCAAGTCAATGAGTCATGATCCTCTCAAGATAGGTGTTTCTCTCATCACTCAAGTGTTTAAGCTTACTCATACATCACACAACATACACATACCCCATAGGCTTGGCTCAAGTCTACATTCTCCACCACTTGGAATGACAATTCAATCACACATCAATGAGGACTTTTACAGGTTGTAGTGTTGGCTCTTTGTTAGGGAAGGAACATATGGGTAAAAGTGACTGAGTATGATTAGTAAAGCATAGAAGGAATCATCATGTAAATCATATCTTCATGCAAATAGTAATCTCATCTTCATGCTCTTTCAAAATCACACTTCTAAGTATCAATCTTCCATTTTTGCAAAATTGTGAACATACTCACAACACTTGAGTCAAACTTGACCAAATTTTCATGAAAAGTCAACCTTTTTTTTCAATCTCTTGTAAGCACTTTCCTTTTGAACCTTCTTTCATAACAATCCATGCATCGAATTTCTTTCCACATTGGCCACCAATTTCTTCATCATATAACCAATCTTCCTTCCTTCTTTTCACTCTACTAATCATAGGGATAAGAGAGTTCCAAAAAGGAAGGAAAATGGCTTAAAGTGCAGTTAGCCAAATGAAAGGTCTATAAGCACAAAATGGGTAGCAAAGGATATCAATATCAATGGTAGACTCATAGGGCTAAGTGGTTCAATATAAATCAAAGAAAATGCTTCATATCATATCATGTGAAATCTTTATCTAATGTAGCCTCAAATAAGACTAAAGCCAAGTTCTAGAGTATAATGCACATGTGTGGAACTCACATCAAAGAAATATCATCCGTTCAAGATTGAAATGGGCATATATAGCTCAAACCTCACGGGTATAGGTGATAAAGACTCATCTCATATCAACATGCTCATATAATCAAAATCTCAAGAATCATGGAATCAAAAGTATCAAAGATAAGACAAGAAATCAAGCAATAAATCCACTACACTAATCATGACTTTCAACTCATCCACACAACAATAAACATATCTCATGCATTCACTACTCAAAGCAAGTAACAATATGGCCAAAAATAAACAAGCTAAATAAGCAAAACAAGGGCTCATCAATACAATAGGCATCAAAGCATAAGAATACTTCCAAAAATCAATCTAAAGATAGCATTGTCATGAGAATGACGGATCGATCACCCCCCCCCCAAACTTTTTTGGACCAAGGGTCTAAAAAGTTTGGCAAAGAAGTGGAGGCAAGTATCATACAATGCACAATTTAAAGCACAATACAACAAGAATCAACAATTAAGCTCAATATAGCAATCCTAATAAACTACAACCTAAACAAGCAATCACACAAGAACAAACTAAAATGAGGAAAAGGAAGTAAGAAGACAATCATAAGTACGAAAGGAGTATAGAAAACATACCTATGGAAGGAGGTGAAGAGTAGAAATGTAGAGCTTGAGTTCCAAGAATTTCCTCTCCTCTTCTCATGTGTTTTTGGATGAGTGTGTGTGCAAGAATGTGGTGTAAAATATGTGTGTTTGTGAGTCGAAAATGGTGTACAATGGTGTAGGAAGAAAATGTGGTCAATACAAGAAAAATGGTCAAAGGAACTTACCTCGGAAGGTGCGCTTGATCAGCCTTGGTGAGCCGCTCGGACAGCATTGGTGAGCCACTCGGACGGCTCCTGAGGGAGAGGGAATTTCTGCCCTGGGCCATAGCAAACCGCTC
Source organism: Prunella vulgaris (assembly GCA_026898435.1). NCBI lineage: Eukaryota > Viridiplantae > Streptophyta > Magnoliopsida > Lamiales > Lamiaceae > Prunella > Prunella vulgaris. Next base: position 7,271 of record JAPKLY010003060.1, on the reverse strand, counting down.
TGACACACTAAGGCCAGCGCTCGGACACCTTGAGCCATCCGCTCGGTCAGAACCTTTTTTCAACATTTCCAAATTTAATTTTTCTACACCACTTCAAACAATTTTTAAACACCACAAACATCATCAATCAATATCAAATAGCCCATTTGAAGAATGATCACACCCCCCAAACTTTTTCGGATTGTCAATCCTAAAAGTTTGGAAAAGAATGATGAATATGGCATAGGCTAAGCAATTAAAGCACAAATCTAAATATAATCATGCACAACACTATCCAAAACAAATTCTACCATCTCAATATAAACTCCCCCAAACTACCAATTTAGCACAAGTAAAAATCAAGAGTGAAAATAGCACAACTTACTTCCAAATCCAAAAATCATGAAAACCAAAACAAAAATCTAACTAACAAAGGATATCAAAAGGAAATAAGGGTGGGTTGCCTCCCACCTAGAGCTTGGATTTAACGTCCCCTAGCCGGACGCACCAATATTAGCTAAATGGCCAAGGATACTTGTCCTCCTTGCCATCCTACTCTAATCTCATAGCTTCAAAAAGAAGGAAACATGTAGGATTTCTTCCCCAAACACCTACCTTCCTTGTCATTTTGAATTTATACGCACAAGAAAATTCATCTTTTCTTCTCAACCTAATCCACCACATCTCCTACTATCAAATATATTCAAGAGGATCCATAATTCTAACTTATGATCAATTATATCAAGAGGCAAGACGAGATCAATATAAACAACATTATCAAAGTAAGCATAAGTGGAAGAGACTAATGGTTTAGAAACACTTATCTCAATTATAGGCTCCTCTTTCACTTCATTTTGTTGTTGTTCTTTCATTAAGCTCATGTCCATGAGTGGACATTCATCTTCCTCTTTTTGATCATTCTCTTTTCCTCCTCTTGAAACTTCTCCTTCACTTCATCATCTAAATTACCCCCATCTTCCTCCTCCAACTTTGCTTCACAAATCTCTTGGGCTTGTTTGGCCAATTGCTCCACTTGAAGCTCTAAGCTCTTGATTTGATCTCCTCGAGATTTGATAATTTTATCAAACTTCTCATTAGTCTCCTCAAAGCTTCTTTTGACATCCTTTCGAATTTCTTCAAGTTGATATAGGATGTAAACTAGAGTATCATTAATATGACTTGGAGGAGCTTCTTCATGATTGGAAGGAATAGGAGAAGGTAATGTGTAGGAATATGAATCATCATAAGAGTAAGGGTTAGGAGGATAAGGAATTTCGTGTGGAGGTGGTGGTTGATATGGGTGAGGTTGATAGGTATAGAAATTAGGAGGATATATGTCTTGTGGGAAATACGAGTAATTTTTGTATTCGCCCATCTCCATTTAGCTCACTCCTACAAAAATAAACAAGTATCAACACTCACCAAGAATGATTAAGAACACACAAAGAAACAAAGAAAAGACATGTAAACACACATCACCACAAATAGTTACGAAACTTAACAATAACAAAAACAACAAACAAACCCAGCAACAACATGTAAACTCTCACACAAAAATGCAAACATAAAAAATAAAGAACAAAATCGAACAACCAAACAAACTATCCGTCTCTCCGGCAACGATGCTAAAAACTTGTTTGCCTATTCGGTGTCTACGTGCAAGTGTACACGATCGTTATTGTAATGGCAAGCTCAACCAAGTTTATTTTATATCGAACACAGGGAGAGGGGTATTTGTACGGTAAGATAATTGTTCCGAATTCGAAAACAAATAGCAAGTAAAGGGGATAAGGTATCTATCGTCTACAAGTGCGTCAAACAAGTAAACTACCTATCACCTTGATTCACAAAGGGAGCGAGTTGTGTGAGAAGTGCATTAGTGTACTATACTATGTTTCATGTGGTGAAGTATCACTTACTCATGCATTGAGGTATTGTACAATCAATAGGCAAACCACTCGAACATGCAAAGGTCTCTCTAAATGCACATAAGAGCCTCTAATTGTCTTTCCAATTCACTAAGGTAATTCTAACTATCTTAGAAATTTTAACAAACACTTAGTATGCAATGTCCTAAAATAAGAATATTAAGGAAACTAGCCCAACTCTCGTATGAGACTAAATCCTAGTGGCCCATACAATCAATTGTGCATATAAGCATTCATACAAACCATTATAATAGAGAATTGATCATACAACATCTCAAGCATTCATAAGATCAACATAAACACCACACTAATCCATAAGAGTCATACACTAACACACAAAGGGATTAGCCCATGGCTAATTTGGTAAACAAAAGAGAAATTGAAGTAACTACAATCATCATTATGCAGGAATTATAAAGAGTATACAAGAATTTACCTATTACAATGAAATTGAAAAGATACAAGATTACCTCTAGAAGCTAAAAATCAATCCGACAATAGAAATTGAAAAGCGAACGGTAGAAATGTAGCTTGAGCTATGCTAAGAATGCTGGAGAAGACGGATTGAAGATCCGTATGGTAGATCGAAAGTAATTGTAGAAATCGTAAATGGAAATCTAAGAACACCCACTTGAAAACTACCTCTAACTTCTCCTAATCTACTGAGAGAATATATGATGTAAGTGAATCTAAGAAAATTATAAAAGTCCCCTTTGCAAATTTGAGATGGAAGTATATATAGTGCCCTTGGATCATTGACTAAGATGCCCTTCATTAAAACACGCGAAAGTATGAAAATAGCCCTGAAAATCCGAGTAAACTGAACCTCTATCGCCCAAGACTTGTCGCATTGTAGACCACTTGGTCGACACTGTGCATTTTTGTCGCGCAAGACTTGTTGGATTGTCGTCCAAGCTTGGTCGACACCTGGGTCGAGCGAAGCGTGTCTTTCCAGGTGGCTTGGTTTCACCAAGGGTGTCTTCTGATGAAGGGAGTCCTGTCGACCGAGGCCTTAGTCGCGGTCGATGCGCGACTTCCTTGTTTTTGTTATATCTTGAGCTCTAGGACTCCAATCGACTCGATTCTTCTTCCGTTGTGACCCTCTCTTTAAGCTCTTGAACATGGAATATTAATTTCTCCATTTTGATCAACTCCAGAATTTTGGACTTTTCTCGATCTTGCTCATTTCTTCCTCATTTTGTTCGTTTTCACCTACAATCACAACTTTCTAGTAAAAAATGGTTAAATACACAAAGTATCATATAATTGAGTCAAATATGAACATAATATCACCAAAAGCATATAAAAATGAGTGCTAAAAACATGCAATTATGACCCTAATCAGCTATATAGGCGATGCGCTTTCTTGAAGTGATTATCCTTCTTGAAGGTGATTATACTATTCTTATAAGCGATGATCATACCGCCTTTATCAACAATGTAGGGTGGCGATACCCCGGAATATTTCAAACCATTCAACTCTTGGTCATAAATCACAATCAACAGTTGAATAGGGGAGGAGACAATGTTGATAAAGAGCAGTTAGCTAGTTGTCTGACTCAAGCAGGCAACTCAAGACTAAGACAAACAATTCGATGAAAAAGTATGGGAGCGCGAAACTATGGATACCTCAATACTACACTGGGGTCAGACCCTGATACACAAAATCATCAAAAAGCAAAAAACTAGAATTCATACTGATCAAAAGCAGCAAGCAAAGGAAGCTTTAGCTAGATTGACCCTGGGGACAGCATAAAGAATGACATGAATATAAAAACTGATAAATGCTCAAGACAAGAAATTGACAGGATGACAATGAATGCCCATTTACGATGAAAAAGCCCAGAGTACTCCAAAGGGAAAAATCTCAGGAAAAAACTCCAGATTTTAGAATAATCCCAGGAGGGAGGCCTAATAAAGAATTTTTTTTTACTTGTCAATGTTGAAAATTCAAACAAAACGAGAGAAACACCATTAAATAACAGGCAGGGCACAATGAGAGGCAGAAAATAACATTTCATGTCATATTTAGAATTGAGATACATGTTATGATTAAAAGAACCAAGAGTAGTCCCTACTTCAATTAATACAGCCAAAAGTTCTCCACACGGAAGAAGACACAAAATGCTAAAGCAAACAAGCCAATAGTTGGGGGTACATTCACTAGTGGCAGGAGTAATTTATTCTTCGAACGGAGTGAATGATGGCATCTCGGCTGGCTAAGTTTCATCCATTAGTATGAGAGAAGCAAGCCCCGATACAACCACGAAAGTCGCAAAGTAACTAAGCGGAAGCGCTCATCAAGAAACTATACATTGAACATTCCAGCAATAACAAAGCACAAAGGATCTCCAGAAAGATAAAAAAACTACATATTATTCTTTAATGAATCTACTTGCAGGTATAAAGAAACACAAGAAGTCAATGCTCACTCAGCCCGCATGAATAGAGCAATGAACGCAGGGATTCAAATTGCCTGCGGGTATCTGGAAGGATTGCACGATACGTTTTTTTCCTACGATCGATTTATCCACAAGGGTGGTTTACGGCTAGGTTTTTAATGAGGCTTGTAGCATCCTTCTGTATACTCGTAATTCAGGTTAAAGAATTCTGTGAAGTCACACTTGATGCATCTATGCATGAGTCTAAGGAAATACAAGCCAAAGAAAAAGACAAGGCAGATCAAGTCAAGCTCAATTTACTTCATTAATCTTACAAAGATTCAAATAGCCAGATGCTCGTTTTTCATCTAACGATTCAAACAAACATCAGGCTAGGGGGCAACTGTTGATGAAATAATCAACGTGCATGCTTAAGGAAGTAATTAATCAAGTTCGGATTGACATGTCCAAAAGAATTGATCAAGCACGAAGAAAGAACGAGATCGAAGAATGCTGTGACGAGTCACCAGCTATTAGTGAAGCAAGCTGGTGATGAGTCAGCAGCTTATAGTGAAGCCACATAGTTGTTCAACAGCTTATAGTGAAGCAGGGTGCTGACTAGCAGCTTATGATGAAGCAGGCTGGTGACTATCCATCAGCTTGTATTTTCTATATAATGTAATCGAATTCATTTGAATAAAGGATACAAAATTTACCCCAAAACGAAGTGCTGCTTAAATGACGTGCTTATATACGACCTACCTGCTTATATATTAAACCTCACATGCACGTCTATTCCAGTATATTGTTGGTGTAATCGAAGTTATTATAGCCATATAATTGTGCTTACGAAAATTACATCAACACAATCCTAGGATCAAGACTCAAGTTGGGTTCTTGGTCAATGTCCTTTGGCACTATAAACCAAGGAATTCCAGCTGAAGAAATTGTCGTGTTAAATTAGTGAAGTGGATGTAGGAGAGTTTAACTCCGAACTACTATAAATAGCCAGTGGTATTTACTGCTTTATTTTCTTTGTGTATGTTGGTGAAAAAATCTTTTCAGAGTTTGCTTGATAATATTTGAGTTAATTTCCGCTGCTAAAAAGGCTAACATTGATATTTATCCAACAAGCAGACTACTTAACCTCTTGGAAGAAAAGCTATCAGTCACTAGCTTCTCTGTAACTTCAACAGGCTACTTCGAAAGTATCCTGTCAAAGTTCTAAAGGCTACTTGTATTAAGTCATGCATTTTTCACTAAATTTTAAAAGTCTTTGAATACATGTGTATTCCCCTCCATACACGTGTTTGCTTTATCTGGGACCAATAAAAATCCTTCAAAATCTATTTGAAAAAAAGTCCTTCAAAAACTATCTTACACCTAAATTAGAGCTAAAAACTTTGGTTAGAAAAGCCGCAATCCGCCAAAAGATATTACTTAATTACATATGCAATATATAATATTTATATTAAAATAATACTAATATAAAAAAAAAATACTTATCTTATGCCACTTTCAGTCAATTCCTCCTTGTTATAGCATCATTTAGTAGCTTAGAATCATGAACGAACCCTTATAGCCACTAAGAATGCGCATGAACTCCAAATCAAAATTACAAACGGCTAATATATTTTTAATGAACCAATATATATATATATATGTATGTATATAATATTATATTAGCTTCGTCACTATTACTTTATTGTATATGTTATTATTAGAACTAATAAGAGTAACCTTTGACTTAAATATAAATGTAAGGATGAAATTGTAAGGTTTAAAATATTTTAGGTTTTAAAATAAATAATCATATATAAATCAATTTGGCGATAAATAAAATCACCAATTCAAAAAGTCCTCTGAAATTCGATGAGTTTGAATAAGATTATTGGTATTTATAAAATACACTAAAAAGCTCATCAAACCCGAAAATCCTTTAAATTTTTATATTTTTTAATACCCGTAGATTATTTTTAAATAGTATAAATTCTTGAATGAATGCCAATGAATTTTAATGTACTCTTTAAAAAGTCTTGAAAATTCAGATTTAGTACTAGTTGATTCTTTTTAAGTTTTTCTAAAATCCTAATTGAATACCAATAGATATTTTTTTACATGAAAAAAGTATAACAGATGAATGAATTGATTGAGTCCTTGAATGTCAGACGAGTGTCTGTATATATGGTATAGGGTTCATAAAATAGTCTAAATAAATGCAAGTTTAACTAAATAATTTTCTTCTTCTTTTAAAAATAGTTTTATTCTAAAAAATTAATGGGTTCTAAATAAATGCAAGTTTAGCTAAATAATTTTCTTTTTCTTCCAAAAATATTTTTATTCTAAAAAATTAATAGGTTGAATTTATTGAGTCGTTGAATGTAGGATGCATGTATGGTATAGGATTTATAAAATATTCTAAATAAATGCAAGTCTATCGTTGTTAATAAATTATTTAGTCTCTATTTTTGTCAAAAGCGTCTTCATCTGTTTGACTAAACACGACTTCAGTAAATGTGCACAAAATGGACCCAAATTTATCCCAACTATTAAATTTAGGACAAATGATATTGATCACTACTAAAAAAATACCCCTCTGATGCTTTCTTAGTGACGCTTTTAAATAAACGTCACAATATTATATGTATATGACCTTTCCCTTATTTAATTACATTTTGTGATGCCGTGTAATTTATTAAGTGGGACTTTAAAAAATAAAAAAATTTCTCCCCCTTTCAAATTACCTATGTGATGTTAATTAATTTTCAACATTATTTGTTCCCTCCTACTTTTAATTATTCTTAATTAATTTTGCTGCCCATATACCTAAAACCTTAATTTTCTAATTAAAATTTTTAACTAAGAATTCCCCCGCCAGAATTTTCTCTCCCATATACTTACTAGCCCAAATTTTCTATTTCATGATTTCATTACCGAAAGTTCATCGCGGCAAAGAGTTAGGGAGGATTTCACCGGCGGCAAA
>JAPKLY010003059.1:4405-20717 GCA_026898435.1 Prunella vulgaris | reverse complement strand
ATATATATATATTTAATATTATTAAAAAATTCTGCATAAGAAAAAAATTATGAATATACTAATAACACCCCCAAAATATAGAAATATCGTGAATCATAATTCCGTTCATATGTATACAAGAAAATCAATTGATTTCAAATCATAATAATCTTCAATAGAGCAGGATGAATATAAGAACGAATATAATAACTTCTGTTGGGAAATGATTAATGAAATGTTTTAATATAATCCCAAAGACTCCACTGATTAGCTAAAGAGTTGTAAAACTTAGAAAATCAGTCTACTTGTTAGGAGGCTATGTCAAAAACTTAGAAAAACTAAGTTATAAAAATCAGGCTACCATAGATAGAACTAGTCTGATATAGACCAGACTAGTCTGATGAAAGTTAGGAAATACACCCACCACTGAAGAAGGACACCACAGAAGACTGAGCAAAGGTGACCTGAGAAACTCCCTTGAGAAGAACAAACCTGATGCATTTAATACACTTCAGTATTAACGAGGGTAGTTGCAACACATAAATGAAGTGTTAAATGCAACAGATGGAATGTCCTAAGTCACCTGATGAAAAGACAGAAGACTTCAATGTAACCGTTTGACTGGACTGAGGAACAATTAATGACAGACCAATGAGAAGCTGCCACCTATGTACGGACCTGTCAGTACCAGGTTCAGAAGCAACCAACAACCTAGGAAGGCACACTTTTCAAAGGTGGTTGCATTAACTCTAAGCAGACATTTAATGAGCTCTCAACCATTAATGCTTAAGAGTTGACTATCCAAAATCTGAAGAAGATCTTGAAGAACGTTGGACTACAACATTAGACATATTTGACCACTCCAAAATCTGAGAAATATTTTGAAGAACGTTGGACTACCAAAATAGCTTAATTTAAAACTATCTCTCCAACGGATAGCCTTTCAAATTAAGTCTATAAATACAGCAGTTGAAGAAGAAGCTAAGCACGGGAAACTATCAAGCTCATATGAAAGTCTAAAGCTCTCCAAAGATCATCACAATTCTCTAGCACTCGAAATCACATTAGTTTCCCAAGTGCTTACATTGTTTAAAGTTCAACTTTTTAATTAGGCTTACATTGTAATATCCTTAGAAGCCTACTGAGGTAACTCTACCTAGATACTGTTCATTATTGTAAAAGTTATCTCAACCTTAGTTGGAGAACTCAAGCTCTTACACTGAAATAGGTTCAAGGCTGTGAGTTGGAAGAAAGTAAGCTGAGTAGTGTCTCAGTCTGAAATCTTGAGAGGACTAGGACTCAGGGAAAATCCTAGAGATCAAGAGAAGCTATTCTTGATCAGTGCACCTTGACACTCTAAAATAAGGAATTCCTGAGGTTAAGGAATTCTCCTGTTAAATCAGAAAAAGTGGATGTAGGAGAGTTTAACTCTGAACCACTATAAATCCCCTGTGTTCTTACTGCTTTACTTCTTTGTGTGTGTTGATAAAATCTTTGAAAAGGTGTTTACTTAATCCGCTGCTAATTTTAAACTCTGATCAAAACTCAGGTTACTTATCAGGGGACCTTTCAAGTCCACTGATTATTTAACAGGTCACATGTGTTCTTAAGTCTGCTATAAAACTCATATTTGTCAAAAATCTATACTCACAGGTGTATTCCCCCCCATACACATGTTATTGTTTATCTGGGACCAACAACTTCTTAACTAAATCCCCCTACATTACAATACTTATAACAGTTTATTACATATAGTGCCACGTTTATAGATGAAACCACGTCTAAGGCCACGTACTGTTATCTAATATCAACTAAGGCCATTGTGCTTACATTTTACCCATATCTGAATAGAAAATGTCCACATTGCCACTGCAGTTCCTATATGACTTTTCTCCCAGCTGGCACCACGTTGTGTCAGACAAGTAAAACCTCATCTCTTTTGAATTATAGCTTGGCATAGTAGTGTAATCATTACTCTAGGTCGAATTATGGCTGGGCATTGCAATCTTCTGAATATTCATATTTCAAAATTCCAACTTACTATGGTATAATAATCTCAGTCAGGCTTCGATTATAGATTACGTTTATGTATTCATTTTCTTTTTGAATATTTCAATGGATTTCATTTTAACAGTTTCCTTTAATTCTGAATGCAGAGCATTGGAGGTTAATCGTGGTACACAATTCAGTGACCTTGTAAAACAGATATTGGGTATGTGGTCTGATCTTGATAAAGGTACATTGAAACTTAGATATGTTGTTGGGTCTGTCAGTAACTGTGTATTGGAAAATGATGGGGATATTGATAATATGCTCTCTATATGCAATGCCATGTCTCAGAATTAGTTTTCATTTTTGTATTGCAAAATTACAAGTGTTCCCCTGTTTTTAACCCACTCATGCCTTAAAATGATATGAATTCTGTTATCGACGAGTGTGGAATACCAGATAGTTTAGGCGTGAGGAGCTCAACTGTGCATAATGATACTAGTTTAAATAATGGTGCTACTAGCATATTGGGGGTTAGGACTAATTATTTTAGAAATAGTGTGTTGCCTTTCAAAGTTACTAAGAAACCCCGTAGTGTAGGCCACTCTTCAGACTTCAGTGTTGAAGGCGTATTGCCCTCATATGACATATGTCCCCACACAGACAAAACACCATTGCTATCCGATGGATGGCATGAATTATTTGATGATGGTATAGGTTCTATTTTCAAAACTGGCGCACAGGGTTTCAGGACTGCCCTAATAAATTATGCTACAATGCTTGGTTTTAGATACACGTTTGTGAAGAATCAGCCTGAATACATCCATGTTCAGTGCACTGCTAATCTTACATGTGGCTGTGAATGGTATATTAAGGCTAGATGTGTGAAGACATGTATGTGGTTTGAGATTTATAAAGGACATTTTCATCATAGATGCATTAGTAAGGATGCTTCGTCCTCTAAAAATCGTTTAGGCCCTAAGGTTATTGGTAACCTGTTAAGAAATGAGTTTCTTGGTGATCACGATATAAATGGTAGTAGAATTGTTGGAATCATGAAGACTAATTATGTAATAGACATACCTTAATACAAAGCTTGGCGCTCTGCCGAGGAGGCAAAGGACAATTTGTTTGGTTCATATAACCAATCATACGACGACCTTCGATGGTATTCGTTGGTTGTTGGTCGCACTAACCCTGGTATACGGTCAAACTCGTTCATAATGCACATTTTACTTTATTCATTGTTCATATATATTAATTTTGCAGCTAATCTCTTAACTGTTCTTTATAAAACCACGAAATTGACCCTCTTACACACCGTTTCAAGCATCTATTTGTTTCATTCAGAGCCTGCCTCGATGGTTTCAAGTCCTGCAGGCCAAACCTATTTCTTGATGGGACCTTTCTTCATGGACGTGCGAAGGGCACATTACTTACTGCGAGCACCAAGGACAGAGATAATGGTATTATTTTCCTGCACAAACATGCCTGTCTGATAGCATTTTGTTTGTCATATGTGAAGATTATATCAGAAATACATATAATCTACATCATACTTTGTGGCATATAACATCAGATCACATTATAACCCAATTTGTTACCGGTCTTCCTCAGTTCTTTTCCACGTAGCATTTGCAGTGGTGTCTGCTGAGAACATGCGTAACTGGACCTGGTTTTTGATTAAGATATGTGATCATTGTATCCACGATAAGGAGATCTTCTACATATCCGACCATAATTGTGGATTAATGTCTTAATTTCTAGCTGTGTTTACCACCCCGAATCGCTTTTTTTTTCCTCTTTCATCTCCTTTCTAACTTGAGAGGTAAATTTGGAGGCAGTTTCCGAAAGATCACAAAATATAAGCTTGCTGACTTGTTCAGAGAGTGTGCGTATGCTCCGACCAAAACCATATTCGATGAGAAAATACAAATTTTCAAAAAAACCGGTGGGCGTGCAGCCGAAGATTGGCTGGAGCAGTTGCCATATGATAAATGGGTTGTTTCTCATGCACCACAAATTGTTCAATATGGTGAGATGACGTCTAATGCTGCTGAGTCTATTAATACTTGGTTGAAGGATGCTCGTGGACTTCCCATCACACAAACGATTGACCATATTAGTCAAGGTATGCTAGGGTACATTCCTGTTGCGGTTTACTTGTCCAAGATACATTTCTTTTTGTTATATCTTTTTGTTCTTGTTGTATATGTAGAAATTAGCAGATGGCAGTTGGAAAGGAAGACTAGGAGCTCGAAATGGGATACTGTACTATGCCCAACAAAACATGCTCTGTGGGTTCATGTTTATTATTTATCTCGGTCATGGAATGTATGCCAGCATGGAGATGGAAAATTTGAAGTTAAGAGCTCGCCTTCTGTGGTTGTCGATGTTGATCAACGAGTGTGCTCTTGTTCACAATGGCAAATAACTGGTTTCCAATGCTCTCATGCTGCTGCTGCTGCAATAGTTCATCATGGTTCAACGCTTGATCAATATGTGGATGCATGTTTTTTGACATCATCATACCAAACATGTTACATGTTCAGTATCCAACCCATCCACCTAAATGAAAGATACGAGCTGCAACGAATGCTTCATGGTGATACTGTCTTCCCCCTATTCTCAAGAACCCTCCCGGTTGTCCGAAGAAAGCTCGTACCAGATATTAACCTTTTGATTTTTGTTTATCTTTCAGGTCTAGAATCTTCCCCCTTCATGATATGATTACTATTCCCGATATCAAACAAGATCGGCTGATACTCTCAGATGTTGCATCCATATGTAGTGCTTGTTTATTAGAATAACATTTCTTGTAATGCAAGATCACTTTTGGTTCTTGTTTCCCAATTTGTTTATCCACTCTTTTTTCTACTGTTATTTAATAATTTTGAATGAATCTTTGGTTCAAGACTGGAAAGGTGATATCACTTTTGGTTCTTGTTTTCCAATTTATGCTTATTTATCCACTCTTTTTTCCACTGTTATTTAATAATTGTGAATGAATCTTTGGTTCAAGACTGGATGCAGGTGATATCACTTTTGGTTCTTGTTTCCCAATTTGTGCTAATACCTTCAATAATCACTTCCATGTCTTTATTTATCCACTCTTTTTTCTACTGTTATTTAATAATTTGTGAATGAATCTTTGGTTCAAGACTGGAAAGGTGATTTTTTCATGCGCACGAGTAAATATTCACTACTATGTCATTCATGGAACCTTAATTTGATAGAATTCCAACCAAATCCATAACTCCTCCAACAAAATGAATTGGTTTTATGATGTGTTCCAGCATGTTAAGAATATCGTATCGATAGTCAATGTAAATGATGTCTACGTATCTAAAATCTGGTTAACGGTCAACTGAACGCATGAATATTGTAATATCATCTAATTGGACAACATTCCACCATTCCACTACATATTACAAGGAATCTAGACTATTTTTTTTATGTGGTGCATGGTTATGTTCCATTTACCTATTTAAACGGTCAATTCTATAAAACGTTTGACCATAAGAAAGATTAGTCTAGAAAGTGGGGGAATTGATTGAGGATTCATGGAACTTTAATTTGCTAGCATTCCAATCCAATCCACCATTCCCCCAACCAAATGAATTGGATTCATGTGTTCCGTTGACCGTTATCCAGATTTTAGAAAAGTAGACATCGTTTACATTGACCGTCGATACGATATTCGTAACATACTGGAACACATCATAAATCCAATTCATGCTGGAACACATCATAAATCCAATCCAATATGTAGTGGAATGGGTGGAATGTTTTCCAATGGGAGGGTATTGAATATTTATGCTTTCCGTTGCTCATTTTCCTGATTTTACAGAAGTAGACATAGTTTACATTGACTGTCGATATGATAATCGTAACATATCTTGCAACACATTATAAATCTTATTCATTTGGTTGGGGGAATGGTGGGTTTGGTTGGAATGATATCAAATTAGTACTCCCATCATATTTTCTAGTCTCATCATTGATGTCATTCCAATCCATTTCATCTTGTTTCCATCTTAATAAAAGCACATTCCAATTTGTTTTGTGATCTTTTCGATAATGTGACTTATTTGTCGCTTTAAAGATCGTTTTGCATATTTTCAGTAGAACAAAAACATTATGCCCAATGCCCATCATCTTTTCTAGTCTCATCATTGATGTCATTCCAACTCATTTCATCTTGTCTCCAACTTAATAAAAGCACATTCGAATTTGTTTTGTGATCTTTTCCATAATGTGATCCAAAATAACAAATATTCGTAGATAAATGTGCAAAATAACAAATATTCATAGGTAAAATATTGAATAAACTATATATATAGGTAGTCCCCAGAAGAATTTTAAAAATCTATAGATTAATTAAAGTAATACATTTTAAATTAAAATATATGTATATATAAATGTATATATATATATATATATATTTGAGTATGAAAGAAAAGTAGTCAAAATAATAAAATAATTCATTTTAATTCAATTTTAGTTAAGATTTTTTATTTTGATATTAAACTCATATGTTTTTAATAATTGTTAATTTCTACATCAAAATTTAAACATGCAAATTAACCATTTTATGACAAACCATCAAATTTAATCACAATATGACAGATATTAAAATTTAACATAGTTAAATTTTTAAGAATTTTGCATGAGAGTTGACTTATAGTATTAAAATATATAAAATAGTTTTTTATGAGGGCATATATTGTTCAATTTAAGTGAAGATCTTTGTTATTGATTAATATTGAATTGTGCAATATCTTTTGGGATAAATAATTTGATATACTGTTGTTGATAGAATTTATTAACGGTGTTTGTTATGTGGCTATTATAATGTGTTAATCCTATCAAACAATAATCCAAGAGTGTGTCTTGGATTGGATAATATAGAGAGAGAAAGTAGAGAGCTTAGTGAGAGAAAGTAAAGTGTATTATGATTAAGTTGTCCTGAGAGTGATACATGAGAGACCTATTTATAGGTGTGTAAGTGTGAGGTGGCACCTTATGAGCCTATTTGGCCTTTGATGTTGACGAAGGTTCGTGACCCCCGCCTTGGTCCCTCACAATGCTACCTTTACAAAGCTCTGTCCTACTACATATACATGTCCTATTTATGCACCCGCTAATTTGGCTATCGGGCTAGGCGAGCTTCCTGGCGAGCTCCATTGCCTTGGTCTCCTTGGCCTCCTTGGATGGGGGCGAGCTTCCTCTCGAGAGGAGAAGCTCACCCATAACCTTCTCTCCTCTGGGTGTATTTGGTCGCCGACCTTGGCCTGTCGGGAGCTTGGGCGAGGTTCTCGCCTACCTCGCCGAGCTTCCCTGTGTTGGCCTTGGTTCGAACCAGTGACTTAGCTCCCACTCACCCCTGCGACCTCCTTAGCCTTGAGATAATCCCATGATTATCCTCAGGTAGTTCGCTTTGTCAACTTCATGACTTATCTAATGTGTGGGCGAGCTGATTTGTCTCTGTGGACGGAGGCTCGAGTATAGGCGAACTACTCTTGGGCGGTGCCGAGCTTGTGGACGAGCTTCATCACGGTGGTTGGTTGATTGATGTCGTGCGAGAATCAAGGCGTCGTGCATGCCTTTTTAGGCGTTGTTTCCCGCACCCATCATGGCAACTTTTCAAATTCTTTGCAAATTGGTCCCTGCACTCCACGAATATTCGACCTCGCCCCGACGTCTATAAATAGGGGAAATTAAGTTCATTTCCCACTTTTACACTTCCGAATTCTCAGAGAAAATTCCAGCGAACGACACCCTTGCTTCTGACAGAGTTTTGAGCGTTCTTCAAGGTAGAACACCCATCTCTCTTCCTTCTTTCCATTCTTATTGCAGATTTCTTCCATTCTTCTTCAAGTTCTCGGAAATTTCGAACGTTTCCGGTAACTTTTCAGATTTCTCCGATCACCTTCGTATCGCAACTCCGGCGATCGAGAACTTTGGACTATTTTGGAACCTTTTGAACCTTGCCTAAGTCATGTCGACCCAATTGTCAAGTGGAACTATTTCAAACTGAAACCCCAAGAAACAACCATTGACCGAAAATGAGTCGATTCCCCAAATGACTCCGATAATGATCAGCTCCAGTTCCGAGGTGGCCTCGGTAGCTCGCTCAGATTCTGGCGAGCTTCCTGGCGAGGTTCGCCCTGACTCGGAGGAAGGGGCCTCCAGCTCCGTCTGTCGTGAGGTATGGGAGGAAGGCGATGAGGTCGCCCATGAGGAAAGAGTTGCAAGTGGCAACGAAGAGGTCGTCGAAGCTGGCGAGGACGTCGCTAGGCCGGCGAGGAGGTCGCCAACATGGGCGAACAAGGGGGCGACCTCGAAGAGGTCACGCTTGAGTGGTTCCGCTCTATCGGTTTCCCGGAGCCCCAGTTGATCGAGCATCAGGTCCCTGCCGAGGTTGTTCATACATTCGACTGGGATGAGTACGTCGCCCAACATGTAGCGAGCTTTGATCTCCCCGGGCGAGAATATCGGAACACGGCGAACAAGTCAGACTACAAAGCTAGCGATGTCAGGAGTGTTATCACCGAGTAGCAACTCTCTCAATTCCATGAGAGGTACCAGATTCCACTCGATATCTTCCTGTACGCTCCGGAGAAGGTTGAGCGAGCTGATGCCCCTCCAGCTGGGTTGACGGCCATCAACGTCCACACCCTCGAGACCGGGCTTACACTGCCCCTGCACCCGATTATCGGCCAATTTTTGCTCGATAACAACCTCGCCATCACTCAGCTCACCCCCAACGCCTGGAGTAGCTTGTTGGCGGCGTTGGCGGTCTTTGGACTGGAGGGATATGAGAACAGATTGACCACTGCCAAGCTCAACGAACTATTCGGCGTGACTCGGCAAGTGAATGACGGCAAGGGGTTCTACTACCTCAAAGCTCGCCCGGGGAAGAAGTTCTTGGGGATCCTCCCGAACAAAATCCATGATTGGAAGCAACAGTTCATCTTCATGGGCGGAGACTGGCGGGCTTCTGCGGACTACTCTGGGCGAGGTGAGCCAATCCAATCCCCCGATGAATATGGGGAGGCCAGCAGTAGGTCGCCTACTTGGTGTGTGTGGGTTGAATTAGATTTACTAATCTATTTCTCCTCTTTTGCAGGTTTGAAGCATCATAAGTCAAGTCGCGGCAAACCCGAGACATCCCTCGAGTTCAATGTGGTGTGAGCTGTCTGCTATTTAAGGAGTCAAAAAGATCGGGAGATCGCCCACCTCACTCAGCATCACTACCTTAGGCTCGCCGGGCTTCACACCCTGCCTCACCACCTCACGATCCAAGGTCCTGAGCTCCCAGGTTTATAACCCTTCGAAGCTCCCCTATCAGGGGGGGTAGCTCACCCACGATACTGACCATTTTTCCCCCATTTTTTGCAGACGGTAGCAGGGTTGTCTTCCCAACTGTTGAGATCCCAGAGGCGTATCATATACTAGCTCGCCGATTTGTGATGGGTCCACCCCGCCCCAATAAACTTGCCTTGCCCTCGATACTCGCATTGGACGCGAGCAAGAAAGCTGAGCTTGCCCAGAAAAAGGGTGAGGTAGGTGGGTCCGGGACCCAGAAGGGGTCGACCAAGGCCCCCAACAAAATCTAAGGCTGTGGAGGTCACCCGGGCTAACAGGGGTGGAGGGTGAGCTGGAGCCACCCCTGAGCGGGGTCATGGGAAGAGGGGCCTCCATAGGAGTGATGGGTCCCGAGTGGGCAAGGGTGACTCCCAAGCTCGCAAGAAAGCTCGAACCCTACTCCATAATAAAGAGGATCCTGAGCATGTCGAGCAAGCTGACACGAGGTTGGCACAAGGTGGCTCAACTCATTCGACTGCTCCGCTGGCCGTCGCACCTCTCCGAAGGTCGCCACCTTCCTCGTCCCCCTTCGGGGTACAAACCAATGACGATATGCTCCTAGGCTGGGACCCGAAGCGAGCTCAGTGAGTAGCTCACCAATTTTGGATTTGACCCTCGTCGATTTCTTATGCTTTTCTTTTCCAATTCTAACTGTTTTAACCTCGCAGTTACTCCCCCATCGCACATCCGAACTGCCACGAGGCCCTCCATGCTTACGAGCGATCTCGCTCCCTCACTTCCATGCGCAGCCTTCCTCCGGGTCTCGCCCGGAACACTGTGAGTAAGGTACATCGGCATTGGTCAAACCCCCAGCTGGCGACAATAGAGGGGCAGGACCTGGTTGAAAATGCCCTACTTTCGATGCATTATGCAAGTGGGCTTCTGCTTGCTAACCAAAGGTTAATCGACCAGGCGACACAACTCGAGGTGGGCCGTCAGGAGAGGAACGAGAACCTCATAAAAATGGCGGAGTATGTGGACAAGGCCAAAAGGATGGCCAAGCTCATCGAAGATAAAGCCGCCGCGTCTCTGATCTCCGAGGAAGATGCCCTTAAGCAGCTCGGCGACCTCCAGCGCAAGCTCGCCCGAATCCAGCAGGACACGGATGCCAAGATAAAGGCCAAGGAGGAGGAGCTCGCCAAGGAGGCCGGCAAACACGCCGTGGCCAAGAAGGAGCTGGAATTGCAGCGAGGTCTGACCAAGGGCACCGATGAGGAGTGCTCAAAATTAAGGGATCAGCTCTCGGCAAAGATCAATGAAGTTGCCGAGCTTCGAAATGATGCCTCCTCATCGGCGGATTTGGTGGCGGCGAAGGCGGAAGCCTCGGACAGGGGCTTTGTCCAGTGCTACGCCGAGGTCATTCGGGCTATCTGGTAGGCTCGAGCTCACAAGGATGACGAGCTAAAGGCGGTAGTTGGCGATTTCAAAGATTGCCTGGATAGGGCGCCCTTCCACAATGAGACAGAGCTTGACATCGGCGACCTTCCCGAGCTTGAGGTGCCCTTTGACTTCGTTCCGGCACGTTACAAAATTATCAACACAATTCCCGTGCCGGAATTGAACCTCGCCGAGGAGGAGGAGGTCGCGAACGAGGAGGAGAAAACCCCACTCACCGTTGAGCAGCTCCAAGAAGCCTGAGGGGATGCGATGCTCAACACGACTGGGTTCGATACCAGCGGGCTTACGGGCAACATCACCACGTTGCCCGAGCTCTCCCCTCAAGGTAACCAAGCTGTGGGTGGTGAGGTAGCCCCCGAGGTCGCCAACCCCGAGACCTGAAGTCTTTTTTCTTACTTTTTCAGACTAGTTTTTTATCTTTTGATTTTTGCCAAGTTGTAGTAGCTCATCGGGCTTTGTATAGCTCGCCCAAAAGGAGTTTCTTTTTGTAGTTTCTTTTTGCTTAAGTAGTCGAAGCTCGCCGGGCACATGTAGCTCGCCCAGAAGGAGATCTTTTGCACTTCAAAGATGGTCAGCTAGCCGACCTTTGTGGCTAGCACTGCTACTTATACTTGGGAAAATTTTCAAACATCATTTTTTGTTTGAAAATCCTCCAAGTATTTTTTTGAATGAAAACTGACCTTTTGTTCCAACCTTTTCTATTCACATTTTTAAGCTTACGTTATCATTTTAATCAGCTCGTTTTTATATTTTTGGTACTTAACTGTTCGTCTTACTCTACTTTCGAGAAGTGAATTGTTTGTTTTACGTCACTTAGGACTACGAATCGTACATTCGTTTAAATAGTATGTTTTCTTCATCTTACACCACTTAGGGCCGCGAATTGCTTGTCTTAAACCACTTGGGGTTGCGAGTTGTACTTTGTTTAATCCACTTTGGGGCGATTGGGTTTCACGAACCTTGCCTTAGACGTTTCAGTCATCTTTTTTTTTGTGAAATTTTCTAACTTATGGCAGTGGGTGCTCGGTGATCCTTTAAGAAGGATACCTTTGCTAACCTTGAGCACTTTGGCCTTTGCCTTATGAGCCTTTAGATTATAACGTTTGGGACCTTGGTCCTTACGTATTTGCAAACCTTCGCGAGGTTGGATATTTTGTGAACCTTCGTGAGGTTGGATATTTTTTCAAGAAAAATTTCTAACTTCTTATAGCAACGTAATTTACATTGGCTGCCATCGATACTTCCGATGTGAACCTCCGGGAGTTCGTCTGCTCAACTTCTTTTCTTGTCATCGAGGCGGATCTTCAATATGTGCTTCAAAATTTTGTTAACCGGCTCGACCTGGCCATTTGACTGTGGATGGTATGGAGTTGAGTAGTGCTTCTTGATGTTCCACGAACTACAAAAATCTCTCAACTTTTGGCCGTCAAACTGCTTTCCATTGTCCGTGATGATCGATTGCGGAAGTTCGAACCGATAGATCAGGTTCTTCCATATAAAGTCGATCATTCTTTCTTGTGTTATTGTCGTAAGAGCTTCGGCTTCAGCCTACTTGGTGTAATAGTCTACTGCTACAACATCAAACTTCACACCGCCTCTGCCAGGTGGGAATGGACCGATCAAGTCGATACCCCATTTTGCGAAAGCTCATGGGCTGAAAACCGACTTCAGTTGGTTGGCTGGGGAGTGGATATTATGTGCGAATGGTTGACACTTTCGGCACTTTCGTGCGAAGCTAATGGCATCTTTACGAAGAGTGGGCCAGTAGTACCCCTGTCTGATTGTCTTGTATGCCAAAGCTTGCCCCCAGAGTGACTTCCGCAAATCCCTTCGTGAATTTCTTCTAACACCTCGAACCCTTGCTTCTTAGATAAGCATTTGAGTAGGGGTAGAGAGAATCCACGTTTGTAGAGCTGGCCATCCACCAACGTATATCTGGCAGCTTGTTTTATTAGCCGACTAGCTTCCCATGTGTCCTCGGGGGTTGTTTCATCCTTTAAGTATTTTTGGATCGGAGTGCACCAATTTTCACTGTCTTTGTCCTCTTCTTCCCCCCACTCGAGGTCTGATTTACCAGTTTGTAATCGGACGTCGAGGGGTTTTTCAGTTTGGTAACTACAACCTCCTTGACCTCGGCTTCACCGTTATTGGTAGCTAGTCGGGCTAGGGCATCTGCTTGCGTGTTTTCCAGCCGCAGTATCTGATTGATGTAAACCTACATAAATATCGAGATCAGATGCACCGCTATCTTCTGGTAGGTCATCATATGCTGATCCTTCGCTTTGTACTCTCCCCAGACTTGGGATATTATTAGTTGGGAATCTCCGAAAACTTGAAGGTTGGTTGCCCCCACAGCTAATGATAACCTAAGTCCAGCTATCAAAACTTCATACTCCGCCTAGTTGTTGGTTGCTCGAAAGTCGAATCGGATCGGTGAGGTGAAGACTTGTCTGTCCGGGCTGATCAAGACTACTCCGGCCCCTACTGCTGTGCTAGTCGATGATCCATCTACGTAGAGGTGCCATGGAGTTATACGTCCACTCGTTGGATCTTGCGGGAAAGTTAGCTCGACGATAAAGTCGGCGAGTGCTTGTCCCTTGACCACTATTCGGGGAGCATATGTTATACCGTATTGGCTAACTTCTAGCGACCATTTCAACAAGCGTCCCGCAGTGTCTGACCGTTGTAGTATTTGACGTAGTGGGAACATCGTCAGCACCTCTACCGGGTGGTCAAAGAAGTAGGGCCTCAATTTTCTAACACTCATCACCAGTGCATAGGCCAGCTTCTCTATTGGGGTGTACCGCAACTCAGCTTCGTGTAAGACTTGGCTTACGTAGTATACTGGAAGGTGTGTTTTTGCCTCTTCTCGAACCAGGACGGAGCTGATGGCAACCTCCGATGCGGCGAGGTACAGGTACAGTTTCTCACCAGGTACTGGCTTCGACAGGACCTGCGTATTTACCAGGTATGCTTTAATATCCTCGAAGGCTCGTTGGCATTCGCTCGTCCACACGAAGTGGTTTTTAAGGTGTAGCTTGTTGGCCATGACCACTTCCTTATATCTTCGTATGTTCGACTTGATCGCCTCGAAAAATGGACAATTTCGGTAGCCAGACCTGGAGATGAACCTGTTCAAAGCTGCCATACATTCGGTCAGCATCTGAATTTTCTACAAGGAATCGGGCACACCCTATCCCTCAGAATCGGTCAGCATTGGACCTACGTCGGGTTGACCTCTATCCCTCGTTGGCTCACCAGATGCCCCAGGAACTTTCCCGAATGTACGCCGAAACTGGTTTTCTTGGGGTTCAGCTTCATGTTGTAGTGGCGTAGTATGTCGAAGGTCTGTTTTAGGTGGTCAAGGTGATCCTCCTTTCTCAAACTCTTGACAACTATGTCATCCACGTACACCTCCATAGATTCACCGATGTGTTGGTCGAACATTTTATTCACCAACCTTTGGTAGGTTGCTCCGGTGTTGATAAATTAGAACGACATCCTCTCCCAGCAATACATGGTTTTGTTGGTGTAAAATGCCGTATGTTCCAGGTCATCTGGGTGCAATGCTATCTGGTGATAGCCCGCGAAAGCATCCATGAATGTCATCATCTCGTGGCCCGCGGTGCTATCTACAAGCTGATCGATGTGGGGTAGTGGGAAGTTGTCCTTCGGGCACGCCTTGTTTATGTCCGTGAAGTCGATACATAGTCTCCATGTTCCGTTGTGCTTCTTCACCAGGACGGGGTTCGTGACCCACTACGGACATAAGGCTTCCTTGATCAGCTTGTTGTCCAACAGCTTCCCAACTTCGATGGTTAGGGCCGCATATTTGTCTGGTCAACACTTCCTTTATTTTTGGTGGACGGGCCTCTTTGTCGGATCTATGTTGAGTCAGTGGCAAGCATGCTCCAACGGGATTCCCGTCATGTCTTCATGGGTGATTAGGGTCATAATTGTATGTTTTAGCACTCATTTATATATGCTTTTAGTGATATTATGTTCATATTTAACCCTATTATGCGATACTTTGTGTATTTAACCCTTTTTGGCTAGGAAATTGTGATTGTAGGTGAAAACGAGCAAAATGAGGAAGAAACGAGCAAGATCGAGAAAAGTCCAAATTCTGGAATTGAGAAAATGGAGAAATTGCTATCCTATGTTGAAGATCTTGAAGAGAGGGTCACAACAAAAGAAGAATCGAGTTAATCGGAGTTCTAGAGCTCAAGATATAACAAAAACAAGGAAGTCACGCATCGATCGAGACTAAGGCCTCGGGCGACACTAGTTCCTTCTTCGGAAGACAGGCATGTGTTGACCAACATCTCTGGAAAGACATGCAATTGTCGAGCTGGCTGTTGACCATGCCTCGACAGATGCACAACTCTTGTGCAACAAGGGGGCCTTTAGTCGACCAAGCTGTGGCCCGAGAGGTCGACAGCTGCACAGCTCTTGGGCGACAGCAGTGCAAATATCTTGAATTTTCAGGGCCATTTTCGTATTTTTGCGCGTTTTAATGAAGGGCATCTTAGTCAATGATCCAAGGGCACTATATATACTTCCATCTCAGATTTTCTAAAGGACTTTTATCATTTTCTTAGATTCATATTCTCTCACTAGATTAGGAGAAGTTAGAGGTAGTTTCCAAGTGAGTGTTCTTAGATTTTCAATTCTGATTTCTTAGACAACTTTTGATCTACCGTTTGGATCGGCGATCCGTCTTCTCCAGCATTCTTAGCATAGCTAAAGCTATATTTCTACCGATTGATTTTCAATTTCTAATGTTGGATCATTTTCTAGCTTATAGAGGTAATCTTGTATCTTTTCAATTCCAATTGTAATAGGTAAATTCTTGAATACTTTGTATAATTCCTGCATAATGATGAATGTAGTTACTTCAATTTCTTCATTACTTATTAAATTAGCCATGGACTAATTCCTTTGTGTGTTGGTGTATGATTCCTATGGATTAGTGTGGTGTTATGTTGATCTTATGAATGCTTGAGATGTTGTATGATCAATTCTCTATTTTTATGGTTTGTATGAATGCTTATATGCATAATTGATTGTATGGGCCATTAGGACTTAGTCTCATACAAAAGTTGGGCTATTTACCTAAAACATTCTTGTATTAGGTCATTGCATACTAAGTATTTGTTAAAATTTCTAAGATAGTGAGAATTACCTTAGAGAATTGGAAGGACAATTAGAGACTCTTATGTGTATTTAGGGAGACCTTTGCATATTAGAGTGGCTTGCCTATTGATTGTACAATACCTCAATGCATGAGTAAGTGATACTTCACCACATGAAACATAGGATAGTACACTAATACACTTCTCACACAACTTGCTCACTTTGTAAGTCAAGGTGATAGGTAGATTACTCGTTTGACGCACTTGTAGACATAGATACCATATCCCCTTTACTTGCTTTGTGATTTTTGAATCAAGAACAATAGTCTTACCTTACAAATCCCCGTCTCCTTTGGGTTTGATATTAAATAAACTTGGTTAAGCTTGCCATTGCAATAACGATCGTGTACACTTGCACGTAGACACCTTTTGGCTAAACA
>JAPKLY010003058.1:0-20717 GCA_026898435.1 Prunella vulgaris | reverse complement strand
CAAATTCGAAAAAATTACATAAACCCATGAACAATAAGACTAAACACAGACAATCTCAAACTTTGACATTGGTGTCACTGTCAATCATTTGTTGTGAACTATGCCAATTTTGTTTTTCTCAAATAACCCAAAACCCATTTTCATTACAATTTCCATGACAACAATCTTGGCTCTTTCTACAGGATAATGCTTAAAATTCAAATGTCATACTCACCATCTATTTTACAAATTCAACGTGTTTTTTCTTACAATTTTTTTTTTTTTTGCTTAAAAATGAAGTACCTATTTAATCTCTGTTAAGAAATCCACATTCGCTGAAATGTTTCCGGGCAGATCGACGGCTTTCAAGCTTGGCCACCAGATCTACGGCGGGCGGTTTCTTGGAAGATCGGGGGCAGGCGGTTACGTGGCAGATCGACGGTCACCAAATCAAGCACGGTCAGATCAATGTCGTCGCACTTCGAATGCTCCAGGAAGGGGGCCGTCGGTAAAGAGGGAGAAGGAGGCCGTCGGTGGCGCCGTCGAAAAAAAGGGTGAGAGGGGGAGGCCGTCGGTGGGAGGGGGGATATGAGAGAGAGAGGGGAGTCGATTTCTGAAAATGAGAGAGAGGGGTAGTGAGTTTTCTTTCTGAAATATGAAAAATGGGGGTGGGGGTGGGTCTTTATTTTTGCAGATACAATTGTGGGTAGTGCGGGCCTTATTTTGATTTTATTTGTAATATATGATTGATTTTGTGACGCTATAGGAAAATTGGAGTTTTTGGTATTTTACTATGAAATAACACTATCTTAAATGATCTTATATGATATTTATTCATAATACAATTATGACAAAATATTGTGTGAGTAAGTTTCACCATGAAACTAAGGATATTACTTGTTTTATGAAAAATTATTTATTGTAAAATATTAGTTTTGAAGACTATTAGTTGTTTGGGTGTGTTACATAGTGCAACAAAAGTAAGGGTGCTATTACACAATGCAATACTAAAAAATTCACATTTCAAAGTACAATACTTGGTGGGATCCTTCTTCTTACTAACTTGTTATAGTTCATTTTCCAATGCAAAAAAGATAGCTAGTGGTATAGACTTGTTGCTGAAAATATCAAATCAATCCTCCACATCTCTATAATGTATAGCCCAAATTCAAAAATTGAAAATCCTTCCAGAGCATTATAGGCGGAGCGGGTTTTTCATATTTCTGAGCGACTCCCATCTTCCAGAGCCATTGTCGAAAGATATATTCCACCGGAAAAATATTGTTCGGTGAGTTACAAACTCGTATTCATAATTAAGGGGATTGATACTGATTATGTGAACATATTCGCATATGTATTCGGATTTCTCTTTTGAATTTTTTTATCCCTACTCTTTTGAATTTCTCTTTTGAATTCACATATGTATTCGGACAGATTTAAGCGGCTGAAGAACTCCGACGGAGGCGCGATGTTGGATTGATGGGTAGGACAGAGTTGTGCGCAGGGGAGCTGTGCGACGGTTTCCATGAAGGTTTAGCGGCGGCTTTCTTCGATTTCGAATTCCGGCGAGAGGCGGAAGGTGTTGGCCGGTTTCTGGAAAGAGAGATTTTCGGCGAGATTCGGTTGGAGGGGGGATGGCGGCGGCGGCCAGTTTCAGGCAAGCTTTCTCCTTCTATTTCAATTTCAGGTGTGTTGGTTTTTTATTTCAAGTGGGTTAATTTTTCGATTTTGATTTCAAGTGAGTTGATTTTGTGTTTACATTTTTATTTCGATTTACAGAGAATGGTTTTCTCTTTGATTTGGTTTTTTATGAAGAATTTGTTTTGGAGACAGAGGAGGGCATCTGATTTTCTTTTTTGTTTCTGCGGCACAGTTGAGAGTTTCTGTAGGGGCTTCAATGGCGATTGGTAAGATTCCGGCGAGAGCAGATTGATGAGGAGACGACATGAAGAGGTAAGTTCCGGCTGGAATTGTTGTTGGCAATAAGGCGGTTGAGGCTAGCTGTCGAATCTATGGCGATTGAGGGTAGAAGGCACAGCTGTGTGTGAGTGTGAATATCGTGGGTTTGTTGAGTACTGGTGGTGGTTTGGCCATTTTCTGAAATGAAATTCCTCTTTTAACCCACCTCAACATATTAATTTATTTATAAAAAGAAGTAATTTAATCTCTCAATTAATTAATTGTATAACAATCTTTTAATTGGACCTCAATACTTTTTTTGTGTGATATTTGTTGGGTAGGGATATTGAATTTTCAGTAAAGCTGTGATTTCAAATAAGTGGCTATAACAATGCCACGTACCAATCTTCACTTTTCTCATTTTACTTGGTCAAAAATTGGTTGCAGACACTAATGGAAAATCCAAAATGATAATAATGAATTCCTTATTCACTTAAAATGACTAATAGGCTTTTCTTTTTTCTTGGGCTTTCCAACTTCTCTTGTGGATTTTTTGTGGTTTGATTTTTTTTTGGGCTTTATTTTATTTGAATTGGATTTTTTGTGGTTTGATTATTATTTTTGTAATTTTGTATTTTGACTCAATTTTTGTTGATGTATTTAAAATTTTAAATATTGTATTCAAGATTTTTTTTAGTATGCAACAATTATTCGAAATTCGAATTTGAATATTCAACAACAAATTAGTAGTATTTACAAATTGAAATTTGAAATATATCTGAAAATAAATTAGAAAATCTGAATATATGGCTAATTGTTCTGAAATGTGAAAGGAATTAAAATCCGAATATGAATATATGAATTTTGAATATGAATAAAATGAAATATGAATATATGACTAATTAGAAATCTGAATATATGAATTTTAAAAATGAATAAAATTACAATCTGAATATGAAAGGAATTCGTGGTATATGAAATTTTAAATATGAAAGAATTAAAATTCGAATATGTGTAAAAATCTGAATATGTGTTTGGTGTAAAAATTGTTCGAATTTTATATGCTTAAATTGCTCATTTTAATTAATTTCCTGCATTTTTATGCTAATCTTGATTAATTGAGTTTAAATATAAGGATGATAATATTTTGTCATTTTTGAGAAAAAAAAAATAATGCTTCAAGCAAAAAAAATTGAAAAGAAATAATTGGTGAAGAAATGACAAGTAATTAAATTAACAAAGCTCTTGGAATATTCTTGGTGATTCTATAATTGAAAGCCCAATTTCATGTCTTAATTTGCAAGCCCAATTTCATATCTTTTCCTCGAAGAGAGATAGGGGAGAGAGAGTTACTTAAAAAAAGAAGAAGAGAGATAGAGGAGAGAGAAAATCAGAAGAGAGATGAAGAGGAGGGGGAGTTTTTTTCGTAAAAAAAAAAACTGAAAAAGAGAAAAAGAGCAGAGAGGAGAGTGAGTGAGAAAAAAGTAGAAAAAAGAGGAGAGAGAAAGGAGAGATAAACGTATGAAAAAGGAAGAAAAGAGAGGAATATATTTTTTTTTTGTAAATTTGAATTTAATGTGAATTTATTGACACTTTGAATTTAATGTGAAATTTGAAAAAATATCAATTAATTATTCATTTGAAATAATAAAAAGGGTCTCTTTTAAATAAATAAATATGACTAATTCAAATTAAAATTAATAATACGTATATGTACAGAACAGTCAAATTTAAAGGAGATCTCAATGGCCATGACAGAGTCATATGCCTATAAAATAGGAAAGGAAGCGTGAAAATACTTTTATAAATCTGAATAAAAAAATATTTTATTACTAATTATTCTGAAATATGATATGAATTAAAATCCGAATATGAATATATTAGTAGGATTTGGTGTATATACAAAATTAAAAAATGTGAATATGAATATATTCGTAGTATATGGCTAATTGTTCTGAAATATAAATCCGAATATTAATATATTCGTATGATTTGGTGAGTATTCAAAATTAAAAAATCCGAATATGAATATATTCGTAGTATATTACCGAATTTGATTAAATTGGATCCAATTTAAATATAGGCCCAATTTCTTATGTCACCAAATAAGGCCCAAATAAATAATCTGACTTAAGCAACTAAAATATGTTGTTGCCCACGATTATTTCCAATTGAATTGCTGCACTCTTATTGACCCATTCCTTTCTTCTTCTTCTTCTTTCTTTTGTATTGGTCAACATCACCAGATTTTCCATTGAATTGGAAAAAAAACTTCCGTGAGTCACAGAACCGCCTCTTTTTCTCCCTTTTTTTTACTGGCCCAAACAAATTTTAAAGGCCCCACTTATTACTGGCAATTGGTGTGCGATTTCATATAATGGGAATTAGTCAGAACAGGGGTGGTTTCTCCATGTGAATTCCCAATTGATATAATGGGAATATGCGATCAGGATAATGTGCGACCAATTCCAGCTTGTATGTGTGCAATTTCGAAAGGCTATAAGTAACGAGTAAAATGACGAGCAATTCCTGAGAGCGAGCAGTTAATTAGTTAACTGTTTATTTAATTCAAAATTACTGTTACGCAGGAGTTTATTTTTCAGTTCGGGAAATGCATCAATAATTTGAGTTGCAAAAAAAATTAAAAAAAGTGGGTATCGAATTTGTCAATTAACGCATTTTATTTGTTGAATAAAAGATTTGGTTGAAATTTTGTTTTGAGTGCTATTCCTGCATGTTTTATGTAGCATGCATATTAGAACCTTGGATATTAAAATCAATAGAAACGTATGAAAAAAGAAGGGTAATTGCCTCTGGAGTACTATGTTTAAAAGTTTTTTGCTCTCAGCACACACCTTTATAAATAATTTCTTTGAGCCCAATATTCTAGTTTTTATAGGTATCCTAGAACACACCACCCTACATCACCTCCCACTCACCTCACAACCCCACATCATGTCAAATCAAATATCATATTAGCATTTCAATTTTCTAGGCTTAGCTGCCTTCTTGGCCGACAATGGGCTGTGACTCAAAGTCAAAATTGAATGTTATATTACAATACTTTTGTAACTTTTTTATTTGTAATATTAATTTATCATAAGATAAAATGGAATTATTTCATGAATATATAAATAATACGAAATAATTAATTATAATACGATTGAATGTTATATTATCATACGTATGGAATTATATTATATTAATGCTTAATGTTAATTTTAATTCAATTTTCCCTCTTTTTTTTATGAATTCAAATGTTAATTTTTTAAAATTTATAAGTTCAAAAATAAAATACGTAAAAGTTCAATTTTAATTGTGTTTCAACAGTTTTTGATTGTTCTGTAATATAAGTTATAAACGAATTGCATTAAATTGCACAAAATATTCATAAGTGTAAAAGAATAAGTAAAAGTTTGTAAATTATTTACAAGTTCAAATTATTTAACGTTTTATTTCAAGTTAACATAACAAATATAAGTTCAAAAGAATATTTATAAAAGTTCAATTTTTAAAAATATAGTTCAAATCTATTGATTGTCAAAGTTTAATATAAAACATGTTTCAACTATTCTTATTGTTATTAATATAGAAAATTTATAAGTAGTAAAAAAATAAGCAAAATTCAAATGTTTGTAAGTGTAAAATCTCAATAATTTTTTTTATGAATTTAAATGTTAGTATTTTTTAATTTTAAATTTTTCTAAGCCATTTAAAAATTGAAGTAGTCAAAACATACATGTCACACATTGGAAATTTTAAATTTGAATCACATCTGTTTTTTTAATTGCTAAAAAAAAATAAAAGTTCAAAATTTTTAATTTATACTTTTAAAAACACTGTAAATACTAAAACAAAAAGAAAAGAAAAATAGAGAGAGAGAGAGAGTAAACCAATGTGTACGCTACATGAATGATTATTAAAACACAAGGGGGAAGAAGCTTAGTTATGCCTTGTGTAAAATCCTACAATTGTTACGAAATGTGAATTTCTTGTGAGAATTAATACTTTCCTTTAATCAGTCATAATACCATTTTGTTGCATCTCCTACTCATATTTCTAATGGACGTCAAAGCCCGATAAAAAGTTGAATGAGAAACACTATCCAAAGCGAGAACTCAGATTAATCAAAACAGATTAACAACGTGAAAATGAAGGGAAAAAATCAGTGTACTCAGTTATTTATTTTCAAAACAGGGCATACCTTGAGTAGAAAAAGAAAAGAAAATTTGTATTTTAGGGGAGATAGAGAAAACGAGAGGAAACATTAAAGTGGGGGTTGGGTTGGGTTGCCTTGCTTGCACTACTAACAGCCATTAAACTGAACTGCCCTGTTGCCGGAAAGTCTGCAATTTCACCGGAATCCATGCAACGTAAATTCTCTGTTGCCGTCCATCGTCCACGCTCAGTCACAGCCGCCGGAGATCCAAAAACCACGCAGCCCAGAAGCAAAGCGCCACCGTCGCTCGACGAAGCCACTAAACGACTGTTCGTGAAGCTTTAAATTCGATGATTACATAGACTCAATGGCCGGAAAAGAAGGAAACGTCATCGGTACTGCCACTGTCGTAGAAGCTTCAGGCTAATTCAAAATACAATTTTCCTTCGCAAACGTCCATCGAAAATCTCTACCACTGGCCTGAAATCGAGACGGCCACAAGCAAAGCCACAGACTGCCGAGAATAATGCCCAGGCTCACCGCCCAAGTCTTACCTGTCGAAGCTGCTGTTCAAAGAGAGAGAGAAGAGAAACCATTTTCACCGGTGAAGAGAGAGGAGAAATGTGAGAGAACAGAGGTGAGAGGAGAGAGAATGAATTGGAGAGAATGAAATTTGAAGACATAAGTTGTTTATTAATCTGGAATGTGTCAGTGGGGTTACATCCACACCACCCCAACTTTTTTAACCATAGGGGCATAATTGGTACGTAACGTAGGGATAATATTGGAACATTGCCTATTACTTTGTGTTGCCAGTAAAAAATAAAGTCGTTGGCACTACACAGAAGAATCTCTATACACTTTGTACTTGACAACAATTCACCCAAAAAAGAAAAAAAAATAGAGGAGAGAGAGCTTGAAAAAGTAGAAAAAATTGGAGAGAGAAGAAAAAGAAGAAAAGAGAGGAGAGAGAGTGTGAAAAAGTAGATGCTCTAATTCATGGCACGAAAATTGAAGAATAATATTTATTTAATTGAGGAAGTGTTGTGTTTGGTAATAAAGTGTTGTGTTTAAAAATATGCAATTATGAATGTTGTGTTTTTAAAAATGGGTCTCGTAATTGTTGCACTATGTAATTCTTCATAGTTGTTTAGCTAAATGATATTAGGTAGTACAACCCAATTTCATCATCACCCAAAAATATTAATTTAATATAATGTTATATCTTCTCTTACTTCTACGAATTTACTATTTGTTTTATTTCCTCATTGACTTTATTTTTCTATCACGATTCGTCAAATCTCTCCTAAGCCCAAACATAACACACCAAAATGAAAGAATGAGAGACATTTCGAGTTCTGATTGGTTAGCAGAGCGGAGACGTTGTCTCTAGTGTAAAGTAATAATATTGTAATTGTATATGTTGGCTTATATGATTTTTTTTTAATTATTGTATTTTTTGTTTTTTATTATGAAAATAATGTGGTTTTTAGCAATAACATTTGATTTTAATTTAAAAAAATTAATTTCAATTTAAGTAACTATATCTTTTTTTTTTTCAAAATTGTATTTTAATATAAATTTATGATTGTTGTTAAAGTTTCAATTTAATTTTTAAATTTTTGCAATCAAGACGTCCAAATTGATTTATTTCTAAAAATAAAAATATCATTAATAGTGGCAGACTAATACTAACTTTACATATCTATAATCTGTTTCTCTTGAAAAAATATGTATATTGTGTATTTCGAATCATTAAAAAAGTATAACATATCAAATTAATTTTTAAATTGAAGAATATTGGTGAGGAAGAATCTAAAGAATTATTTTATTTATTCTCTATATTATATTATATTATAGAATTCTTATTTTTTTTATTTATGTGTTACTTACATATAGGTTCTATTAATATATATTGACACAAAGGACGCATGTATTTTTTTTTTTCCTTTTTTGTTTTGTTCACCCCACTTTACCACTAAAAAATTTATATTCATCATCCTTAATTTTTCCAAATTAACCTCTTCTATTATACCAGGAACATTACTTTGCAAATTCACTCCTCCATTCCAAGAAAAGGCACGACGAATGCCACCACACACCAGTCAAATTTTTGACAAACACCCACCACCGGCACCAACCCCAATGTTCTACCACCGTCGCCATAATTGTGATTTTCTATAGGAATTGATAAATGTAAGAATTTATTAATTTTATATATTAAATTAAATTTATATATTGGATGGTTTGAATGATTTTGAATGTTTAAATGACTTTTTGTTCTTACTATTACAAATATTGAGATTCGTTTGTAAAATTTTATTGGACAAACTCAATTTAGAAATCTCAAAAAAATACTGAATTCATTTGTTCGGCTCTGGTATTTCGAGCAAATGCTATTTATTCGAAAAAAAATTAATGAACAAATGCAAAAGGTTAAAAAAATTCGAATAAAGTACAAATATTCGACAATTTTTTCGATCTTTTTGTATTTATTCGATCAACCAGTGCGGAACAAATATGTCTGAAATAATTAAAAAAAGGTTCAAAAATATACAAAAAGACCATTACATGTGCATATGGAGAACTATTATCAACTAGTATCAAAAGCAAATTGAAAAAATACAAGATTTCATTGCATCAATTTTACTATGCTTTTGTGTTGCTAGATGTTGGTCCCTAAAGAAGACTTTGAGTCTTCTTGTTTCGAAAATCAGCTGACTATAAAATCAGTTGAGTGCGCAGTGATCTTAGTGTGCGGAAACGTTTTTAGTTAAATCCTTTTAATTAGCGCAGCAAGTAGGAGCAATTAAATAAAGCAAATAAAAACACAAGATTTATAGTGGTTCAAACCAAGTTGTCCTACATCAACTCTCCTCAATCCAACTTGGAGTTGAAAGGCTCTCTTACTTACTTACTTCCTTCCTTACAACCTTCGAGAGAAATCTCTCTTACAACTTGTTAGTGCAAAGACTGCAACTAACTAATCGACTTCTATAAAGTCTTACAAATGAATAATAAATATGTGAACGTGTTTTTGTACAGAGAAAAATATTGTAGGCTATCTGCTAGTGTAATTGCGCATAGGAACGTTGTGATTTTTCTCTCTTGTACTCATATTTATAGGTATAAAAAACTAGCCGTTAAAGTTGACTAGGATTTGAAATCCCTATAAATATGTAATCAATCAATCAGAGTGATTGATTGATTCTTGATTTCCAGGTTGATATCTTTCCATCTTGACTTGATCTTCAATCTGATTGACTTGATTGATTGCCTATAATTCTGGAAATCATCTAGCCATTGTTGTGATCTTGTCCTCTTGACATGATTAACTTTCTGTAAATAGATCTTCTATGCAACAGCTGCTTCAGACGACCTCAGCTGATCTGCGTGGTCCTCTGCTGATTTCTGCACCTCAGCTGATCTGACATCAGCTCATCTGATCTCAGCTGATCTGACCTCATCTGACATCAGCTGACCTGGACCTCAGCTGATGTCTAGCACCTCAGCAGACCATCCTCGTCTGATCCGATCTGTCCCCGGTTGTCTTTCCAAGGTCAGCTGGTTTTAATGTCATCAAAACATAAGGGATTTCCCAACACTAGATCATGCTTGATGATAATTATTTGCTAATTTTGTGAGCTTGTAATGTGCTCTTGCTTGTTTAATTGCATTAGGATGATTGGTTGATGAATATGTTGCAAAATGTTGTGAGATATAATGTGATTTTATTCCATGATCAAGTGTTTAATTAATCATGCTTACTGTGAATTTTTTTGGGTCATTTACATCTAAGGCCAAAATATGTAGTAAAACTACAACTAAGACCACCTATATTGTAAAAATACAACTAGGGCCAGATATAGCCTTTTGCACCTATAATTGTATACCGTTCAGTATAATAGTGTACTGTAGTGCATATATGTGTACCTCGAATGATGGTTATGTACTATTGATGTGATGTTATGTCAAATCATACACTGTTCATGTCAGATCGTACACTGTTCACGTCAAATCATACACTGTTCACGTCAGATCATACACTGTTCTCGTCACATCTCATAATTACCTCTCTCTGGTGACCTATAGTACAATATGCGTATGTACCATTGACCTAATCATTGTACTATTGACCTAATTATTGTACCATAGTTATTATTTTGTTTTTTTAATTTTCCGGACGGATAAATTTCCGGCCAGTCTCTTTTCCGGTGAATTACAAGTGTACCATTGAGTTATTTATGGTACTATTGGGCCGAGAAAATAAATCCACTCAAATCTGTAACACGTAATGTATATATTAATTCCACTGGGAAAAAGAATGGTTTCACCAACAAAGAGAAAAAATAGAAAATATACATCCTTCTATTATTGACTCAGATAACAACCAGAAACCAACATAATTACCCAAAATCAAACACTAATCTTTTGGCCTTGTTGATTCTTTGTCTGATAATACATATTAAACGCGTAACACATAATACAAATAAAAATTCCCAAATTGGAAATATATCTAAGAATCCCTCCTCCTTTTTCCTGCAAACTCTTGAATCCAAACAAGAAAACCCAGAATCCAAACAAATCAAACAATGAGCTTAGGCGCAGGGAAATATAAATACACCCTTCGCATCAGACGACCCATTTTTTTCAGAGCGGATTGAATCTCTCTGAAAGAAGCCATCAGCGCAAGCAATTCAATGGGGAAATTGGTATCAAGGGATTCAAATTCAAACCTGTCATCCTCCGTTCCGAAGTATGCGAACCCTTTCTGAAAAGAAATGATCGTAATTGGGAAGCGATTGACGATGAATTCAATTAGGGCTCCTGAGCTATTTGGGGCCAGATTTGGGCCTGTTCTTGTTGCTGGCGTAATTTTAGCTTTACAACACGTACCAACGATTAAAGTGCCTTTCTCTCTCACGCGATAATATCCCTCCAGGCGCTGTTGATTCTCTCTCTATCATTTTCCACCACCAACTACTTTGCCATCGGATTGGACGGCAGCGCGTCGGGGTTTGTATTCTACTTTGTCTTCATCCTCGCGTCCTTTTGGGTGGGGAGCTCATTCATGACGTTTCTCTCCGGCGTCATCTTCAACCTGATGATAGCGTACACTCTGTTTAAAATATGATTGAGGAGAGAGAGAATTTAGAGAGAGAGAGAGGGTACTGAGAGAGAAAACGACACTTTTAATTAGGATAGTGATTGATTTGATGGATCCAGCTGTGAGGAAGGGTATTATAGTTATTATCTCAATTAGCCAGGGCATTGGTGAAGAAAAATGGCCTTAGATGTGATTAATGAACAGTAGGTGGCCTTATTTGTGTTTTCATTGCTAAAAGTGGCACAGGTTGTAATAAATCCAATTTTTTTATGCTTGATGTTAACTTGAGATGAAGAAATGAAGCAAGTCAGAAACATATAACCCGTGAGCTTTTCAGCCTAATTCCCATGTTATTTTTAAATGGATTATTTTTCTTTGGTTGTGTGGTCCTTTCGATTCTTTATACTCTAGAACTTGTCATGAGTCTTGTTTGAGACACACTTTGTAATGAGTTGTCAAAAATAATTTGAGGTCATCTTTGATATTAAAAGAAGTCACTTAACCAAATTATTCATACCAAATAATATTAAATCAAGGAAGGAAAAGCGAAGGAGTTTTCGACACAAGAAGATGGTACTCTAGTATGTCAAGGAAGAATATGTGTACCAGAAAAAGAAGAACTTAAGAAAGAAATATTGGAAGAAGCACATTGTACACCATATTCAGTTCATCCTGGAGGAACCAAGATGTACCAAGATTTGAAGAAGGTATTTTGGTGGAAAAATATGAAGATGGACATTGGTAATTTTGTGCAAAAATGTTTGAACTGTCAACAGGTGAAAGCTGAGCATCAAAGACCATCAGGATTGTTAAAACCACTTGAGATTCTGGAATGGAAATGGGAAAATATTACGATGGATTTTGTGTAGGATTACCCAAGTCAATGCAAGGGAATGAAGCTATTTGGGTAATTGTTGACAGATTGACCAAAACGGCACATTTCTTACCAATAAAGATGACATTTACATTTGACAAGTTGGCTCAGATTTATATCAAAGAAATTGTCCGGTTACATGGAGTTCCAATTTCTATTGTGTCAGATAGAGATTCACGATTTACATCAAAATTCTGGCACAGTCTTCAAGAGGCAATGGGCACTAAATTGGAGTTTAGTACAGCCTTTCACCCCCAAACAGATGGTCAATCAGAACGAACAATTCAAACTCTGGAAGATATGTTAAGAGCTTGCATTATTGATTTTGGAGGAAGTTGGGAAAGATATTTGCCTTTGGTAGAATTTGCTTATAACAACAGTTATCATAATATAATTAAAATGGCACCATATGAAGCATTGTACGGAAGAAAGTGCAGATCTCCACTGTGTTGGGATGAAATTGAAGAAAAGAGGTTACTAGGACAGGAATTGATCGAAGAGACTACTAAGGTAGTAAAGAAAATCAAAGAAAGAATGCAAGCAGCTCAAAATAGACAGAAAGCATATGCCGATAGGCGAAGGAAAGAATTGAGCTTTGAGGTCGGAGACAAAGTATTTTTAAAGGTATCACCAATGAAGGGAATTTTCCGATTCGGGAAAAGTGGAAAGTTAAAACCCAGATACATTGGACCTTATGAAATTTTGGAACGAGTTGGGGATTTAGCTTACAGCATTACCACCAGCCTTGGCAGGAGTACACAATGTATTCCATATTTCTATGCTTCGGAAGTATATACCTGACCCTACCCACATAGTAAACCAACCTGAACTAGAAATAGATACCAACCTAACCTATGAGGAAGTTCCTATAGCCATACTTGACAGAAAACTTCATAGATTGAGAAATCGAGATATTCAAATGATTAAGGTCCAGTGGAATAAACATGGAAAGGAAGAAGCCACTTGGGAAAGAGAAGACGAAGTCTTTACAAAGTATCCCTACCTTAGTAATTACGGTAACACTTAAAATTTCGAGGACGAAATTTATTTTAGGGGGTAGACTGTAATACCCTAAGTTTCTATGTCCATATTTGCTTCACTAAATATTTTGTGATCTTCAATGAGCTTATATGACACATTTATATTTGAATTTATGCATGGGCACAATTATATGTTTAATTGCTCGATACTTGCTATTAATTTATTATTTGCTCGATATATGTTTATTCTTGAGATTTTAGAATTTTTATATGCTCTTTATTTGTCTCTTAAAGTATTTAACTTAAGATTAAATGTAGTTTTTAATTTTAGTAATTTATTCATAAGATATAAGTGATAAAATGAAACTTTCCTTAAGAAACAATTTGTGTAATGTTTACTTAATATTTTATAGAATTATATATTGACTTTGTAATTAATTTAGAACCTTAAGAGAGCTTTATTTCTAATATATTTTATGATTTTAAGAAAGTCAAAATTATTACATAAGCCATGACATAAGCATGACCTAAGTGATAACCTAAGCATTACACATCACCTCCTTAAACCTCCTTACCTGGAGGTTAAGTAGAAGGTTTTAGAAATATTTAGAAGCCTCAAGACTTGTCCTAATTTACCTATAAATAGGGCTTTACCTCTTTGTTGGGACAATCTTAGTATTTTGATTAGATCCCAAAACCCCGGATGAATTTGCCTAAGTATAGTGTTCAGGATAAAATAGCTCAGGATAGTTAGGTCAGAGATTCAGTACAGAAGGACCATACTGAAGACTGAAGAATATTGGAGTCGACCCAATTTACTGAAGTCTGAAGTGTAAACCATTCTGAAGAAGTCAGTCAGTCTCGCTGAAGATTGTCTGTTCTGAAACTGAAGATCGAAGCCTGCTGATTCTTCCTGAAGTCAATCCTGAAGTACCATTGTCTGATGTTTCTACTGAATACACTAAGCATGTTCAGGACAGAACTCAGTCAGTGAAGAGTAAGTATTACCTATCAGGCTGTGCTGAATGCACATAGGACCTGACTTGGGCCTTGGTTCAGTTTACCTGAATCCTGTAAGTCCGAAGCAAAAAGGTAACACATACTGAGCTGAATAACCTATCAGGCTGTGAGGAATGCACAGTGGACCGGACTTAGGCTGTGGTTCAGAATACCTGAATCTTGTCAGTCCAAAGAAGAAAGGTTATTTATGCTATGGGACAAGAGACAAAAAGAATGTCAGTAAGACTCCATTAAGGCACACGTTCAGACTGAGTTATTACAAGAGACTCAGAGCATTGAATGTACGAGGAAGGATAAATGTCTGAAGGTCAACTAGCCGTTATAACGGAGAGCCAATGATCTTTCAACACGTAAGCACGGAGTCTGCGCAGCATTTAATGCGGCATTTAATGCGTCTCAAAAGGTTGCAGGTGATGTGACAACTTGCCAGAATAAGCATGGCGGGTAGGTCGAACAGTATTCCTAGCCTGCAATCTACCTAAAATAGGAAAGATTTGATTTGATCTCCTCCAACGGATCTATTTTGAATCTCGCCTATAAATATGGAGAACCTTACACCCATACAAGGTGAACGGGAAATTTCCAAGAGAACTCTCAAGAATCCAAGAACACAAAGCATATCATAAACAACACTCTGCAATTAAATTTCCCTAGTGTTGTAGTAGGATTCGCTCTGTATTTGCTTAGATCGATAGCTCTAATATTTAGCACTGATTTGTATTGCTAGAGCTATCTTAGTTGGAAACCAGAATACCAAACCTCTCAAAGTGTGAGATAGGTTGGTTAGAAGGACTGGGACTTGTAAAACGCCCAGGGGTCAGTTCCTAAGAAAGGAAGTTGGCTATTCGTGTCCCTTGGCACGTAAAACCCAAGTACCTATCCTCAGGGTTTTGAGGATAGCTTCCTGTTAAATCAGGTCGTGGACGTAGGAGTTGGTTTTCTCCGAACCACGTTAAAAAGTCCCCTGTGTGCTGATTTACTGTTTTGTTCAGGATCATAAATGTCATCATGTTAAACTGAACATACTGCATTGGTTTTAACTTCAGGACTGAATCAATCATCCTGAATCTGAATACTGTGCACTCAGCCTTAACCACCTATTTACTAAGCAACTCAGAGAAAACGTTTTCAGAAACTAAAACGAGTAGAATCTAAGGGCTCACTTTCCGCACGTACTTTGACTCACTGAGATAGTTGTCCAACTGACTCGCTTCCGGGCAATCAGTAGGTTTGTTATCTCTACTGAGTCTCCGGGCACTTTACTCTTACTCTGCTTATCTGACTCGTTACTGAACCGTCCCTGCTGCCCCTGCGGACATTCAGCATACTGAGTACTTCAGGGATTCCTGACTGAGTACGTTGGAGCATTTTTCTGAGTCTTTCAGAAAAATCTGACATCAGTGTTTCCCCCCCCATACACTGATCTAACTCGTTTCGGGACCAACAAGTGGTATCAGAGCAGTGGTTCAAAAGATCACTGACTTTGTTTATCAACAGTTTCTGAGGAGAAACTTTTGGTGGTCTACTGAACTGATCTTGTTTCTGAAAAACTGCATATCATGGCATCCGGTTCCAAACGCCTCGAGGGCAATCTTCCTGAATTCTCTATTGACAACTATGATTATTGGAAATTCAGGGTTCTTGCACATCTCTATTCTATCCATGATCAGATGCCACAGGTGATTGAACATGGGCCAATCAGATTTATGAGAAATCTTCAGACGACTTGGCCTGTTGCTGGCAATGTCCCTGTTCCAGCCGCCGGAGATGAAGAAGTGGAGAGGTCCGCGCTTAATTCTGATCAGATTAAGCAAATAGGACTGGATAATGTTGCCAAAAACATTATACTCCACACCGTTTCTTACGAGAACTCGGTCAGGCTGATGCATCTGAAAACAGCTAAAGAAATCTGGGATACTCTGAGGGAGATGAGCGAAGGTTCTGAAAAGATTAAAGAAAACAAGAGAGATCTTGCAATCAGGAAGTTTGAGGCCTTCAAGATGCTAGAGGGAGAGTCCATCGATCAGATGGAAGCTCGGTTCATTAAGATGATGAACGAGCTAGCAACCCTTGGGAAGGAGTTTCCCAAGAGGGAGGTGTCTTCTAAAATCCTGAACTGTCTCCCTGAAAGATGGGACACAGGAGTAATTTTGTTGAAAAACACTCAGGACCTTACAAACATTACTCACTCACACCTATTCTCTGAGTTAAAGGCTCTGGAATTTGACCTTAATAAGAGGAAGAAGATGGGTGTTATCAGTGAGGAAGTTGGTGAGGAGAAGACATCTGAAAAGGAAAAGAGCGTGGCTCTTAAAGCTACTCCTGAGCCTGAGACTGGATCTGGCTCCAAGTCTCTGAAAGAGATGAACAAAGATGAGCTAGCCTTGGAGTACAGCCTGATGGCACGGCGATTCGAGAAACTGAACTCTCATTTTGGCAGGTATAAGAAATTTTATACTGACACCCGTGATCGCAGGTACTCCAGCCCCAGGAGATCTAGCCCCCGGAAAGAAGAAAGAAGAGGCTCAGATTCCAGGAGGGATCGCAATGAGCCTGAGCGACGCAGAGATGAAAAGAGGAGAGAGGATGAGTCCAGAAGATCCAGCTCCAAATCTGAAAGATCATCGGGGAGCAGGAGGGAATCCTCTGATAAAAGGTACACTGACAAGAAACTTTCATCTGACGCAGATCAGTGCTACCACTGTAAAAAGTCCGGACATTATCAGTATGATTGTCCGGAGCTCAGTGCTCGAGAGCGAGAAGATCGAAGAGCCAAAAGAGAGCTCAGGGCTTCAGACCGAAGAGCGTTGTTAGCTGAGGATTCCTCAGAATCAGATGGCCCTGGACGCCGGTCTCCTGAACTCTTTTCAGATGAGGAGTATGATGACCTCTGCCTGATGGCAGATGATGAGGTATGTTCTTCTGCCTCTTCTCCTGATCACGCACCTGAGTTTAGCTCAGATTCAGCAGGAGAACTCGACCTTCAGCTCGCCCTAGAGCAATTGATGGTTGACTTCTCAAGGCTGCAGGAGACTCATACTCACACAGTGAATGTGAACGCACAACTGAGTGAGAAGAACGATCGGTTAACTGAGTCTCTCAGAGTAAGAGATACTGAGGAAGCCCTCAGATTAGTACATCTTCAGGAGGAGTTACTTAATGCTGAGAATAAGCATGATGAAGCTCCACTGGAGGTAGAAAGACTGAAGGGTGTCATCAGCTCGCTGATTGAGACTCGTGATACTGATTTGTTCCTTGCTCAGGAACAACTGATAATTGAGCGAATTTCTTTAAGAATGATGCTCGAAACTGAGTGGCAAGCTCGTCTTTGTGCTGAGCAAACTGCTTGGGATCTTGAGCTGATTTCAAAAGATAAAGCTCATTCAGAATTAGTGCTTCAATACACCACTGAAATTGAGGCCCTGAAAGAAACCAATGGGCATCTAGAAATCAAGCTGAAGAAGTTATACACATCTACCCAAGTGGTTGATGAGTTAACAAATTTCTCTCAGCTGACTGATGGTGCTAAAGCTGGGTTAGGCTATGATGCCTCAAAAGACCCAAAGGGCAAGAAAAAGAGAGGTGCTTCAGGGAGCAAATCTCAGAAAAAGTTTGTCCCTGCCCTAACTGATGACAAGAGCTTCAGTGTTGCTCATCAGAACAAAGGCAAAGGGAAGGAGAAAATGCCTGCTGAACCTGTCAGGCAAAGAACTGAGAAACCAAGACAAAAACCTAAGGAAAATGTCAAAGTTTCTCATTCTGAGTCTAGGAGGACAGACCAAAGGAACTCCAAGGTCCAACTTAGGAATCCTCAAACTGGGAAGAACTTTGTCCCTAGCACTTCTCAGGCTCAGCCTAGAAATGCTCAGAACAAAAGGAACTCAGGACAAAGGAGACCTCAGGCAAGACCTAGGGCTACTAAGGTTCAGACTCCTCAGACAGGGCACAGAACCCATCAGGAGCGTCCCAATTCTCTAAGAAGAAGGACAAACCAGGTGGTTTCTGAAAGGCAATGGAGACCTGACTCCAGAAACACTCAGACCAGACCTCATGTGCCAAGAGGTCAGGCCAGAGCTGCTCCTTCTCAGGACAAACTTCAGCCCAATGCATCCAGGTCAAGAAGTAACAGGAGGCCCACCCCCAGAAATCAAACTAGGGCTCCTGTATCTCAGACTGACACCCATACACCCTCAACTTCCCAGGCACAAAGGAAGAAGAGAACTGTGTATGTTGACATTTCAGGGAAACAGGTCTACACTTCTGATGCTGTCAGAATTGTCAGACAAATCTGGATCCCGAAGGGTATGGCTGACTCAGTAGGACCCAATACGAGATGGGTACCTGAGGCCTGATTCTTTTCAGGTCACTGCGGGCTACAAGAAGAAGAAGGAGGATCTGATGAAGGACTGGTACTTGGACTCAGGATGTTCCAGGCACATGACCGGATTTCGTGATCTCCTTCAGGATTATGTAGCTCAAGATGGCCCGCAGGTAACCTTTGGTGATAACTCTAAGGGTTTCACCAGAGGATTCGGAACCCTTGTTATTAACTCTGTCCGCGTTATGAATGTATCATATGTTGAAGGACTGAGACATAACTTACTCTCGGTTAGTCAGTTTTGTGACCGAGGATATAGTGTAGAGTTTACATCTAACATGTGTCTCGTAAAGGACAAATCTACACTGCAGGTTCTGATTACAGGAGTCAGGAGGGGCAATGTATATTTTGCTGATTTCAAGAGCAGCCCTCCTGAAACCTGTCTGGTCGCTAAGAGCTCCTCTGAGCTCAGTTGGCTCTGGCATAAACGTCTGAGTCACTTAAACTTCAAGATTATTAACAAAATCTCTAGACTCTCTCTTGTAGATGGTCTGCCTAATGAAGTTTTTAGCAAAGACCACGTGTGCGGAGCATGTCAGGAAGGCAAGCAAACCAAAGCCTCATTCAATGTGAAGGAAGCCTTCTCTACTGACAGAGTGCTTCAGCTCCTGCACATGGATCTCTTTGGTCCAGTAACTCCTGTCAGCATAAATGGTAGGAAATATACCCCTGTTGTTGTTGATGACTATTCCAGGTATACATGGGTTATTTTCTTGCTGAACAAAAAGGAGACACAGGTAAAGTTTCCAGAGTTACTCAAGTAATTGAGTACTGAACAGTGTCAGAGCATTGTCAGGATTCGATCAGATCGAGGAACCGAGTTTATAAACTCTATTATAACTGACTTTTGTACTAACCATGGTATAGCTCATGAGACTTCTGCAGCTAGGACCCCTCAGCAGAATGGGGTAGCTGAAAGAAGGAATCGAACCCTGAAGGAAGCTGCCAGGACCATGTTGGCTGAATCAGGACTGCCCAAGAAGTACTGGGCTGAAGCAATCAACACTGCTTGCTACACTCAGAACCGATCTATGCTGAACAAACAACATGCTCAGACACCCTATGAAACTTGGAACAAAAGGAAACCTCGCATCTCTTATTTCCATATATTTTGGGTGCAAGTGTTTCATCCTGAACAATGGGAAAGACCAGCTGAAAGCCTTTGATAGCAAATCTGATGAGGGAGTTTTCTTAGGATACTCCTCAGTCAGTAAAGCTTTCAGGGTGTATAACTGTCGGACCCTTTGTGTGGAGGAAACACCTCATGTTGTGTTTGAACAGATTGCATCAGTGCATAGGAAACAGGTTCCAAGTCCTGATACTGAGGGAATTACCAAAAGGGTAACAAGGCTGAGTCTGAAGAATCCTGAATTCAAGATCAAACTTGTCAGTGCTCCCAAGGGATGGGATGATGATGATGAAGATCAGGATGGACTTCAGGCCAACCCTCAGCAAGCCCCTGCCTCAGAAAACGTTGAGTCTCAGACGGAAGGACAGACTCAACCTGAGGTACGTACTGTCGGTGATGATGCTTCTGCACCTGAGACAGTTACTGAGTCCAACACTATAGGGGGAAACAATTTCTTTGATATTGGTCAACCCTCAGGAAATGACTCAGTATCTCCTGTTCTTGCTCGTTCCGCTTCTTTGCCTATTATTGTTGAGACAAATATTTCAGGATCAGGCAATGGAACGTCAGTAGCTCCCAGTGCTCCAGTCAGCAGGAGGCGATGGCTAGATGATCACTCATTGGCTGATATCATTGGGGATATCAATGAGGGGGTCAGGACGAGGTTGTCCTTTGGTGAAAATGTTATGTTTTGTTGCTTCCTGAGTGATCAGGAACCTACAAGCATAGAAGAAGCTCTAGCCGATCCCAACTGGATCCTAGCCATGCTTGAGCGGAATCAGGTTTGGGAGTTAGTGGAAAGACCTAGGCGTCAACATGTTATTGGCACCAAGTGGGTTTTTAAGAACAAGAGGGATGAGAAGAATGTTGTTGTCAGAAATAAGGTCAGGCTAGTAGCAAAAGGTTACTCTCAAGCCGAGGGTATCGACTATGATGAGACCTTTGCTCCAGTCGCAAGATTAGAAGCAATCAGGTTGTTTCTGGCTTATGCAACATTCAAGAAATTCAAAGTGTATCAGATGGACGTAAAGAGTGCTTTTCTGAATGGTGTACTGAATGAAGAGGTGTATGTTGAGCAACCTCCTGGATTCGAAGTTGGTAATAAAGTATACCACCTGAAGAAAGCTTTTTATGGCATGAAGCAAGCTCCGAGAGCTTGGTATGATACAGTATCCCAATTCCTGATAGACCA